>WURV02219829.1:0-25335 GCA_011762755.2 Epimenia babai
ACTCTTATTACACGTCAAACTGTACACTCTTATGAAAACACTCTTATTACACGTCAAACTGTACACTCTTATGAAAAACGAAAAGTAGAGGTTAGTGATTCAGACAAGCTTTCGTATACAAGTATACTTCGTCAGGTGCAATGGGCATACTTGTTTACGAAAGCTTGCGTGAATCATTAATCTCAGTTAGCCTATAAGTTGTTATCTTTTTTTCGTTTTTCTACGATATGGCTAACGCGGAAACCCACATCTCTGTAAATTTATTGAATAATATAACAACCGTCTTCGATAGTAATCTTTCCAAATATTCAACATCCGTGTATCCTACTCATTTCATGTACTAGCGCGCGTATGAGAAAAGCGCTGGAAATGTTTCTCTGATGCCCTGAGTTCGAACAATCGACCTATCCCGGGAGAGATCGCGGCTCTAACAGCTCGACTACTAGCGCCTCGAGTTTTAATACCAATGTATGTATGTTACAGTATTAAAAATATAACACTACATGTTAGTGGTATTTAAGAGTATCTGGGTTCATTTTATCGCGACCGGAAATGACGTATGTATGATAATGTGGATAACATAAAAGAAAAGGTGAAGGTGGAGAATTGTATACCGTAAGATATTAATTTTCTATAATGTAAGTAATCACATTATAGTCTTAGACCATTAGGTTATTGTTTCGTGTAAAGTGTGTTTGACAGCTCTGTTAATAAGTACAGTTTGAACAAATAAATTTCATTTCACATGTTGGCTTTATCTCGCTTGTAGCAGACCAGAATAACGATAGCTTGATGTAATGCATTTACCATTTTACTTTGAGCTGCAAATGTAGGCGAACGACAAATTCTATAAAATGGTCAAAAAAATAAGATTACCAAATTTATTAACGCAAAGCATAATCGCAACTATGTACCAGTCAATTAAACGTGTACATGATCGCAACCATGTACCAGTCAATTAAACGTGTACATGATCGCAACCATGTACCAGTCAACTAAACGTGTACATGATCGCAACCATGTACCAGTCAATTAAACGTGTACATAATCGCAACTATGTACCCGCCAATTAAACGAGTATGTGCTCGCAACTATGTACAAGTCAATCAAACGAGGACATAATCACAACCATGTACCACTCAATTAAACGAGTACATGATCGCAACCATGCACCACTCAATTAAACGAAATATTATTCATGCGTGTATACGAACCTGTTCCACGCCAGCCGTTTACTTGAAGACCGCTATAGACGATTGGTCTATCAGCGTGGTCACGTGGCTTATTGCGGATTCGATTTTCTGTGGTTGGCAAGGATTGGGTTTTCTATGGACCGGAAGGGTACGCACTGTTCGCTGAAAGAGCTCCCAGTGCCCCAACAACGTCAATATCGCCGGGTCCCGTTCTCAACGCGAGCTTATATTATAATGTACAACTATGACCATTAGTTACATATACAATATCGTTCATCACTTAAAACGCGATTGTCGTACAGGTAAGTTGTTTTTTCATCTAAGTGGAGGATACAGTTACTTTGTTTTTGTAACCGAATTAACTAGCAAAGCGCTACATCGTAGTTTACGAAAAAGGTAATACCATTGTCTAACTCTCCTTATTAAGACAATCTTTCATATACAGGTATGCCTTCTACATAATCGATCATTACACCTGGCGATATCTCGTGTTAATATGTACCTTAGTCAATAAGGCGATGCCTGTTCTTGATATATCAATTTAATATATCACATAATTTTAATTGCACAAATCAGTGAAATTTTACGTAGTGAAGTGAGACGTAGAAGTGAACATTGTATGAATACGATAAAATAACTGTAACACCTTTTGAGACTAATGAATTTTATATTTTATTTGTATGAATAGTTGGGCGTTAGGAAATTCCAAACACCATCGAGTTGCGCACTTGGAAAACAGCGTCGCTGGTAGGCTCCCATCTCCGATCGCCTTATAGCGATCGAGGTCGGCATCGCAGTAAGCAGTTTTTCGCAGTCTTCTCCATACGTGCTATCATATACTGTTTCGCTCGCGGTTATGTTGAACTTTGCAGCTGATCCGTTTACTTTATAGATGCAGAAATGAACGATGAATAAAGATTTTGAACACGACGAGGTGATAGACGGTGAGGTTGTGTCGGCTAGCGCGCCGCTGCAAGGTTGGTACTCGGATCTCAGCTGATCGGTTTTATTACAGTTTTAGCCACCTTTTTTTACAGTTTTAGCCACCTTTTTTACAGTTTTAGCCACCTTTTTTACAGTTTTAGCCACTTTTTTACAGTTTTAGCCACCTTTTTTACAGTTTTTGTAGGCTGAAGTAAATTGTGTGCGAATACCTATAACTTTATATGACCGGGAACTAAGTTATCATTCGTCATATTGTCATCCAGCGCTATGGAATTCTTATATATTACTTCTAAGTAGCTATTTTGGAAACTGCTAGATCGAGAGGTCATTTTTGACCATGTCTAGTTAAAAGGGATAAAAAGGAGAATGGCCAACTAATAATATGAGAAATTTCCAGATACCCTCTTTGGGTAATCAGCCAAATCTAATAATTTCTTCATTGACCGGTTTCGAACGATCCCATGAGATGTCATGAAAATCCGTTTATAACTTTTTGCGTGAAGTTGAAAATATTCAGGGTAGCAAGGTAATTGTGGCGATATAACGAATAAAAGAGAGGACAGCTGATAAGACTTATTAATAAGAATGGTATACCACAGAGTTAGTCTCTTAACGTTTTGGAAAAGTTGGTACCAAACTGGCAGACGCCCGCAGAAACCTAGCCTTGTTCTTGGCGGATGTAAAATCTCGTACGTCATAAAGACACGGAGAAAACCATAAGTGAAGATTGGTAATGGGGAAACTTTCACATATTGAATTGTAAAAACGTGGGGACTTGGTGGTTCAAATTTTGTCGTTATATATAAGTTATCGACCAAAATTTATTATACCTAACTTTGCCTTTGCTATTATAGCCCTATTATAGCCCGTTCTCCCTTTGTCTAACTAGAAGTTAGGTGTTATATGATTATTATGATTTTATCAGGTATAACACCAATAGAATTTTATACACATACAGGGTCAAGCAACGCGCAAAATTGATTAATGCTAATAACTCGGTAATTATTTCAGAAACAAAACAATAAATATAGACAGATAAATCAATCATAAATTATTATAGTAAATAGATAAAAACAGAGGGATATAAGACCATACCTGAATCTGAGAGGTATTGCAGAATGGCGCAAAGGTCATTCACGGCCATCGCATCTACTCTGACTATCAATACGAGTACAAATGGTATAAGATTGTTAATGTCTTTGAATACAATCATGGAATATATTTCATAATTTTACATTTTATTATAAACATAAATGCACCTGCTATATACTCATAGTACACACACATATATATACATATATGTGCATATATATACACATATACATACATACACATACATGTGTATAATAGTAAACTTGACATGAATTGTTATGTCGAACACGACCTTCGGAGTTATACGTCAGTTAGTCTTACTTATATATATTATATATAACTAGCTCTACCTTTTTGTTATATAAAATTCAACCTTTGTTGTTATAGAGAACTGGACATTCGTTTTACAGCGAGCTCGACCCTTTTTTAACTAATTCGATCTTTGTTTCATATTTAACTCTCGACATAATATGTTGTTATAGCTAAATCGATCTCTGCTGTAATCGTTCAAGTGAGCTTTGTTGTTGAAGCTCGAATCTTTGTTAATATCCGTCGCAAGTGTGCTAATATTCAATTTCCTTAAAAACAGCCTTTTGGCACATAATTGATAAACAATGAAGTAATATTTACCCGGAACGTGCCAAGAACTAGAGAAACAGTCGCTTCGACTAATCAATGAGACGGCTGGATCCTGACAAAAACTACGGCTGACAAACAGCTTCTCTGGTGGTTCAATTATGTTATAGTCTCCCAAACAACTATTTCAGTAATTACTAATTATTCAGGAACAAAAATTCAGCCGATATCGCCAACTTTTGAATTCCAGTAGATATTGTCTGAGTAAATGAATATGTATTAAGGTACGGATTCCCGACGAAAATAACTGCAGTTATTGGTGTTTTAGAACCTATTGCACTGTTACCGTACTGTTTATATACATGATTCCCATGATCGACATTCTCACAAAGTGTCTACTTTACTTTTGCTTTCTGTTACCCAAGTATCATCCCGTGGTCTCGCGGGAAAGAACGGCTCCCTTCTATATGCTCGTTGTACAGTGTTTTTCTCTGAGTGGTGCCGAGAGATGTATTAGCGCGATCCTCCCCTTCGTCCTCCGCAGAGGAGTGTGCCATTCGACCGACTCCAGTTGAGTCCGGAGACAACCTTACCAACATCTATCCTCATAACTAATGAAAACTTCGATGATCTTAAAGGACCCCATCACGGGCTTAACCTCTAAAATCCATCTGATATTCTCGTTCCGGATTTTACATCACCTTTCCTGGTCTTGTTTCTAGTAACGCACTAGATACTATCTTCGTGCAAATTCTGTTGACCTATGTCCATGTTCCGCACAGGTAAGTCAAAGAGCCTCAGCGGTCTGAGGGAGAGGGATAAGTAGTAGTAGTTCACTATGCCAGCTTTGTGTCACCTGCTCTCTAACTCTATTATTGATCAACTATTTTCGAAAATTTTTATGCTTAACTACTTCAAACCACCGACTTGGTCCGCTTACGTTTCTCTCATCAATTATGTCTCCGTTCTCATGTCGATGAATTATAGCTATTTCCTGGATTCTCAATCTCGTTGGGTAGTTAGTGGAGTGGTTAGAGCGTTTGACTCGAATCCGGAAGACCCTGGTTCAATTCCCTCTCTAACCAGTATACTATGTGTGGCGTCTATTTTCGAGGAAAATGCGTCTTTGAAGCACACTGCCCATAGCGGTCTTGGTCGCCCTTGCAGTGCGGTTATGTAAGGGCCTCCTTCGTTTGGTGTAATGTGTTTGAGAGCTTCTCTGGATGGCGTCTATTATGCCTACCTCTCCTCCATCACGTCATTATCTTCGTATTTAATCATCAACTATCACGAACATGGCGGAGTGTGCGACATATGCAGGTTGGCTGTAGGCGTCTGAAACTAATGGCGTGAATGGAAGAAGGGCAACTCTCCGCCCGGACTCGATGGTTTTCTGTAGGGTGTTTTACTCCACCCCTTATAACTGAGGCTAAACTCTTTGTTGTGTAAGATTAACCACATAGTCTAACACTGGTAAGGGTCAAAAGATGGCCTACATAACGATTGCCTTGGTAATCGGAATATGTCTGAACTGAACTTAACCGAACTATCTTCTCCGTCTCTATAGGAATGTAATATTCAGAACAATAAACGTTATTAAGTCTTAAAACCTGTTGGTCGATTTGAGATGTACGTCTATGTTAAAACCGATTTATTTAGATTCGGCGGTAAAATAACTTTTCGTTCATACGAGGGCATGTTATCTCGGGACTGCAACGACCACGACGGACTCGCGTTTCACCGCCGACACAGCCGCGCTGTATGCGTGTTGAGGCCTACACGTTCCAATAACCAGATTATGAACACTTCGCCTAACACGGTGTTCGACATTAATGCGGTGTAAAAATGTTAAAGATCGAGGTGCTCCGTGCGCGGGGCACAACACTTACTAGTCGCGGGACTCTCAAAGACCGCCATTGATTAGTCCTCGTCAGGCCCATTACCGCCATCATCCCTGTCATCAATCGCGCTGTACATTAGCATTCTTACATCTCCGTTTCACTTGGCTTCTCGATCGCTTATCTCTCGCACATCGATGCACGTCACGACACCGACCTGACAAAAAATCGCTGCGCATTTTCAGACACGTTCTCATATAGAAAAAAAATCAGCGTTGCCTACCTAACAATCATTTCCATTGGTTGCACATGATTTCTTTTTATTTTTTGTATCTTCAAATTACAAATGGTTTTATGCATTTCATCTCCATATTCTTCTGTTTTGTTCGTAAATCAGTTGCGTTACTGAAAAAATAATTTCGTTGCACACAGGGTCAAGGCAATAATTAGAAAAAAAAACTAGGGTGTTATGCAATCACCGCGCAATTAAAATTTGGTTCTCAGAGCGATTTAATGCGTGCCAAGTTGTGAATTACGAGATGTCATACACGAAAGCTTGTGTTAAAGTTTTTTCCGTTAGACCTATTACTAACTCGGATATAGGCCGCATTTTATCACGCAGTCATGTGCTTAGAGACGCGTTGTGCGTCTTATACGCTCGAGGGTATTGCCTATTGTGATTTTGCTCTCCCTTTATTTTTCATGTAGATTTATTGTAACATTGGTTGAATATAAATTGCGAGAAAATTTCAATTAAATTCATTTCATTCCAAAATAACCCATACGGATGTACGAATATTAACGCAGGAACAGATGATATAAGCACATTGTACGATAAAATAGTGTTGGAGGTGCCACCATTAATCATATAAGAAGGAATCGGATCAGCAAGATGTTACGTTGTAATAACAACCCCGTTTTTATGCTGTATTGAGTCAATCTGCTACATACTACAAACACTTTCGCTGCGCGGAGCATTTGTGTCTTGTCTCATCCATGTGGAACGGAGCGGCATCGACCTCGGAGTCGCTGGTGCGTGTCTTAACAGCGTGATAGACAGCCTCAAACACGAAACATCGTGGGTCCATGCATCCGGTTATACAACTCGCTCGCGAATCACTGGGGTGGGCTACAGCGTGAACGCAATTCGAAATAAGTCCGGGGTGGTAACAAAATGCCGTTACCACCCACTTTATTAAATATCAGGAATACGTTCTGTTCTAACGTCAGAAATACAATAAATTCGCGCGAAATGAATGAATAGTCTCTTCTAGTAGTCTGCACTAAATAATGCATTGGTCATTGAAATGTGTAACAGTGAATAATTTCTCCGATCTTGATAACTTTTCCTGAAGATAACTTGGTCCTATCGTATTTATTGCGTTTTATATGGGAGGAGTGTTTATCCGTTTATTACTCAGTGTTGTGGACAATGTTTTGCTTTGTCCATTCGAGAAAAGGTCAGAATTAAGTTGGATGTCCCTGATGAAGGATGTTTTCCCATATACAACCATAAAATAATTTGGAATGCAGTCAAATATTATACAGATAGCTGATCAATTAGCAATCGCCATTGTAAGCTAATGTATGTAGTCATTATTGGTGTTACCTACGTTAACAGATCCACGAACATTTCACTTACAGCCTACTCGTATATTGTGAGATCTTAGACAGAGACATAACATGCTACATAGTGTATCCATGCTACGCCTTTTTCTACAATGTAGCCATGGAAGTGTCCTCTTGCGGCGGATACAGCTAGTTACTTTCTCAGTCGCTTCAAGCGATCTCTTGCCGATCAAAACGGACCATGATAAGCCACACAGATCTGCCTGCTTAGGTATAGTTGGAAATGCGCCATAAATTACGATTGCGCGGAGTCACCTTTTACCAGCGTGTCGTTAAGCCGCGTAACGCACCGTGCTGACATCGAATAGCAATCGTAAAAGACGATAAGAAGCCGTACATGCCGGCACCGGAATAGTATTGTCCGTCAATGTCAACCTAATATCAAAAATACATCGCTTCGCAATCAGGTAAACAATCAATAGCTGGCACGACACCGCCATTAACACAGCTTCGACTACATCCTATTCACTGCAAACAATGCGCTATAGATCTACCTGGGCGCAATGCGACACGTACTCTAACCCTCGTATCGGCCGTTCTACATGACTTGGCAACTATCAGCATTTCCCGTCGGTTATGGCCCGTGCCAAGGATTATCAGCACCCCTAACCTCCGCTCTTCTGGCGACAATAATATTGTATATCTATTATATTATAATAGAAGAGCGCAATCTCATCCGTTTCTTCGTCTTCGATATATTGAATTTATTCAATCTACACTTTTTGTTGCAACCTCATTCATGCTAATATCTTTTTGAGATTGGAATACAGAAAAAATAGTCATGAGAATTCCGTTAAAATCAAAAGCTTGAGAATAAAGAATATCGCTACAGACCAAACTATTAACAAGGCATCGCAGCAAACAGGAAGGCAACCACGGATCAGTGGGCAGATAACTTAAGCACCTTTGAAATCAATCGACTCCCTCCTGTATCAAATCCCGATATTCTCCTGCTCCTGACAATACTAAGGTTACAGTGACACAAAACTTCTACCAAAATTGAATTAAGTATTATATATTATGATTTTATCATAAATGATAAAGGTCGATGAGAAGGAAATTTGTTCGTTCTCTTGATACTATTTGACTTCGTTTCAACCACTTGGACTTATTTTTGACCTCTATAAATCATTTAGGATCCTCTCTCTATCCCCTTTTGATTAGTCAATATCGAAATAAATTTAAAACTGCGTATCTGTACAGCGCAAACGGATGAACTTCCGACAAAAGTCTCGAGGGATTGTTCTCAAGAAATTGTTAGACATCTTCGTAATTATAGCTGAGGGACTTTCCCGACAGTCGGCATGCTCAATGTAAACACGTGGCTTAGTCCGCTAATGAAGGCGAAAGCGCGGTCACTGTAGGGCTTCCAGACAAACCCACATGAAAGCAAAACCTTTACCGTGACCCGAATACAATTCAGCAATTGTCTTATCCGGTAAAACACACCAAAGTATTTGGTCGGAGGTTCTCGTTAACAACGTATATCTCAATAGATTTATTCAGTCAACACATTCAATTACCGCAAGTCTGCGGAACGCGGGCTTTATACGAGAACACGAGCTTTACCTGTATACCGAGAAACGAGCGCAATACAGTATAGGATAGGATAATGAAATATACTGGATGTAAAAAATATTTAGCTGTCTTATCGTTATCTATCTAGTAATCTAACACAGCTTTAACGATTCCGAGTTAGATCCAATTACGTGGATGAATATTTTATGTACAACCCGATGGCTTACTCCGGATACTTGAACGATTATAATGTATGACCGATAGGGAACCAAATATACGCTACTACTCATGAAAGGCACTTAAATGCGATCGCGAACATCGAAATGTTATCTTTCACGCTGGGAAAAAGTTGTGCAACTGCAGTAAAGTACGGCGCCACGAGCTTATCATTTCCACTCGACTGTCTGACACATTGCCGATTTTAATTTCGTCAGGCCACCAGGAATATTTATATAATAACAATTATCTAACGTCGACATAACAATGCTGTAAGTGTGTATACTTCTTTACGGTTGGCACGTTTTTGCCAATATTTTAGACACGATTGACTTCTTACCAACCGTACTTACATATACATTATTGTGAAAATGCTATAATTTTTTTACTTCTTGCCAGATCGTCATTGGGGTAATAGTATGTTTTTTATGTGTTTTTATATGACTGAAACTTAGCTGTGTTAATGGATAAATAATTAATTAACATAAACACAATATTTTTTAAAAAAATGAACTAACAGAAACACGCGGCTGATACCTCTAAGTTTGTTTGATTTTCAGTAGAAATTTCCATACATACAGGTCACAATTTAAAACAGTTTAAAATGTACTGACGTAACTTGGTATACAACTATTTATGAACAATTAGTCGAGAATTTTATATGTTCACGACAGGTAAGGTTTGATCACCTTTTGTACTACTGTACTTCTAATGGGAGATAACTCCGTGTCTGTGGCTTTCGACGTATAAAAGCATATACAATCATTCAGGATTTTGAGAAATCATGTGACCTACGTTCTTCTTGAGTAACTTTTCTTATTTCCTAAAACGTTCATTGTTTATTATTTTATTGAGTCGCGTACCACCGCGGTTAGTGATCTCATTTATAGCCACGCGCAAATCGAAATAGACATTGCGGTTTACATAAAAACAAAACAGATATCTATTTGCCTAACGTCAGTGGGAGTAGCCATTGTAGTTCTCCACATCGATGGAGAGGAATGCACAAAATACTTTGCCTTTGATGGGGCTCGGACCCAAGAGGTCCAGATAACCGGTCTGGTACTCCACAAACTGAGTTACAATGACAGACTTTAACCTGGGCATTCATATATTTAACACCTATTTGATCACACACCACTACCCAAAGTTCGGATACTATGCCAGTGATATTTACAGATATCTAATAGAAGCATGATAGGCTACAAATTGAACGGACAATTTTTGCGGTGTTTGCTATATTAACGTAACGCGCATATGAAGCTAAATATTACGACATATATTATAAAACAACCATCTATGTGTAGCTTTCTATTTAACAAAATAAAGTCATGTAAAATATTCAAATAATGCAAATCTGTCCTTAGTGTGATTGATTCTCCCACCGCTCTTTTTTCTTTTATTCTCACCATAAGTGCAAACTATATCACATAAGTGCAAACTATATCACATAAGTGCAAACTATATCACATAAGTGCAAACTATATCACATAAGTGCAATCTATATCACATAAGTGCAAACTATATCACATAAGTGCAAACTATATCACATCAGTGCAAACTACATCACGTCGGACTCGGCTACCGACAGTGTTTATCCATAGAATTCGATAATTCACAGGTGACTGCGCCGGCCCCGGTGAGGACCACGTGATCAGCGTCGCCATCAAGGATGACCCCGACATTGCCAAAGCCGAAGAGAGGGAGGTTTGGGGCAAGAAAATCGACTTTCTCTTGTCGGTCGTGGGATTCGCGGTGGACTTGGCGAATGTCTGGCGTTTCCCATATCTCTGCTACAAAAATGGCGGAGGTTTGTTCGCTTGGCTAAAAAGATGCGTGTTGTGTATATTTATCAGATATGGATTACCGGAAATTTTTCGTTAACATGAATATTAAATGGCCTCAAATAATACAGGACGAAAGGATACACTGATATACTAAGCAACGACCACCGAGTCAAACCATAAAATTATTACATATCGACGTTGGTTAGGCTATAAAAGGAAACCGCTCAACCAAGGGGTAGTAGGTTAAAAACACACTTAGTTGAAACATGCCATTGGATGGAAGAGAGAGGATATTTCAGACATTGTATGCAATCGAACAAGCTATCGAGATCTAGTGAATCGCATGAAAACCTATGTGAAATCGCTATGTTAGTCGAGAGCCTTCATCTTGTATTCCGTATTTCGTATGTTTTATATTCGACTCGGACAACTTAACTGTATATAAGTTAACGGGATCATATACTGTATATCTCACATCATACATTATGGTTCGCAGCAGGGTCAGGCATGTGTTTGGTAAAGCTCCGATGCCCTTTTCTCGGTGGGCTCTATTTTATATATAGCAGTTGGGCCAGATTTGGGCTTGGTGAAGCTCTGCGCTCCGATAACCTCCATGTTATTATCGCATATCACATATCATTCAGCTATTCGGCGTTATTCATGACTAATTTGCATGATTTTAAAACAACGCATTGGGAAAAATATTTTGAAACACCCGCAAACTGTGGGGGGCAAAGCTTAAACTTATTTCGTATATTTGTCAATTCCGCACTGTAGACACTCTAGGCAGTACACTCGACTTATACATTGTACATAAGATAAATGTTCTAATAACTCATTTTGACGAGAAAAATTCCAGTCTGATTTATACAGCGTACCGCCCCATATCGTGCCCTACTCACGTTGGTATGTGTGCGAAGATTCTAATCGTTATTCTACGAGATAATAAATGGAACCGACGCGTAAATAACTAACATTGCACAACGACGGGCATAGAAAAAAGCTGGCGTGTATAAACCTCGGAATACGTGTCTACGAAATAAATGGTATTTGCTTTGCATCTACGCGAAGTTTGGTACATTGAAACACACCCGTTTTTTATACATTTGTTTATAGAGTGTATAGCAGCGCTTGCCTACTTGCGGCTCTCCCATCCGGCCCGCGGAATGCGTGATGCGGCCCGCGGCTCTTTGATCAGTGACGTAAATCAAATATTTTATTATAAAAGAAATGACATATTATTGCATTAGCTTCCATGACCCTAACGATGGCTTTACTTCAATGTGGGTGATCTGTCAAAGCAGATCTCTCATGGTTTACCCTTAATTCTCCCTATGGATTTAAATGGCAGGTCGACCTCCGCTTTGCCGTAGACTCCGTACTGTGGTTTACCTTATATTCCCGTCGACATTTACAACATGTATCACCTGTTATTTTTCCGCTTTATATCTATTATGTTCAAATCACTGAATGTGTGCACGGAGAGAATAACTAAAATGACGTGACTGAACATTCCCGCGCGCGTTTACCCCCACACGCGCGCCCGCACCGCAGAATGGGCGATCATGCGCTGTTATATTTTTATTTTATTTTTAATTATTTAAAGAGGGTGAGTGAAAGACTATAATTATAACATATGTACAAAGTCCGTTGCCCTCTAACTATAGACAAAATACATGCTAGTTGGCCTAATTAATAATTATAACACAACGTATGTACATATGGACCGGGAATGTAAGTGAAGGAGAATGTTGGGCGTCAAGAGAATGTTGAGAGGTGGGGAGGTGAGGTGGGACTTGTGCAGGGATGTGGGAAAAGGGGGAAGTGAATAAGGGAAAATCTGCCACGTGGTGAGATGGGACGAGGGTTAGGTGTGGTTTAAAGGGGAACGTTAGTTGATATTAGTTCAGGTCAATAGGAGATGGCGTTTTATTAGGAGTTTAAATGAGCTGAAATTAGATGCATTCTGTATGTTAGATGGGAGGTCGTCAAACGTACGCGGGCCCAAAAAATGCAATGTTACGTGATATATCAGAATCAAGCAGGATGGCGTATCAGCATAGCCAAAATATGGTTTACTGTTATTAAGGTAAAAATGTAGCGTACATTTATAGGTCAGCAAGTATCAGCCGAGGCTCTCATGTGCTGTTTACAATGAATGTTTATGGCACCTATATTAAGCGCAGATACAATTCCTTCGACACTCGCATACCACCCCGTCAAAGATTATATCAAGCGTCTACCCATTTTGGAGACGGGATTTACTCCAGCAATCAGGGATAAACAACATGCTGAGGATCATCGCAGAAAAGTCGACCGCTAAGCTGGTTCGAACCCGCGACCTTTCGGTTACGAGTCCAGTGCTCCTACCACTCGACTAACTGCTTCCCCAAACAATGCAATAACCTACATGAACACGGAGTGAACAAAACTCAATCAATAGCGCGAGCGAATCTACAACCGAAAGTCCACTCTCACCATGGAACAGAGAGCGACAGGCCGTCAAACGATTCTCTACAATCGTAATGTTATCACAAGAACCAGTCATCGCATATGATTTTTGCAGTTCGGCGTTACTGTAGTACTCCATACATGCCAAGTAAATCCCCCAGGACCAATGACAAACAGGTCTATAACATAAGGCGCGCACTAATTACATTAGCTGATCAGCATCGTTCGTTTATTTGCGAAACGTGGCGTATATATATAATACATGTGGAATGGTAAATATTGTGATTGTTACCGGTATTATCTAGTCAGTGGTTAATACTATTCTAATTAGTGTTTGGTGCACCACTGTACGTGTCTATATCCACATCGCTCTGGCTTTGGCTGCTTGCCCAGCGTGGTGGTGAACCGCAGTCACGGGTTTTTATACGCCGTTAAGTCGGTACAGCACAGCTTATTTTATCAATAACTATAGTTTTTCTACGGAACAATATTCAAAATTTGCAATCATATGTCCATTTGTAGATTGCAATCGATGCTATCCAATAATTTCCATCAACATCTTATTAGAATTATTTGCCAGTCACATCTCCTTTCCGTATTTGAGTAAATCCGTCACGCTGTTTCACCCTCTATCTTCACTTGTATGTCTTCGATGGGCGCATTAACCGCATAAAACTCTATCGTACTGAACTTTAATAAGCTATTCATGTATTATAGTATCATTCTCATGATCTGTTTATTATACCCAGTCACCATAACAGATCGGGATTCGCACACCTTTGTATTATCCTTCGAACCTTCCCGTTAAATTCCGCAACTATATAGGTCATACACGAACGGACAGCTCCGAATTGTGCTGAAATCCCCCACGCGATTGGGTTTATAGATTTCGTTAATAGATTCGGAGTGTGGTTAATAGCGCAGAACACCGATTCGGATGTCGGGAGTCACTCTTTGATCGATTCATCTATTATCTCCCCCTCTTGCATATAGTGTGTACAGTTGCATAACTACACATATATGCAATTAGCGACAAGCGGATTACACGTATAAATTAACGCAACATTTTCGAGAAGAGTAGCCCTGGTGCCCCGATAGTCCCGGGAAACCATAAGTTGTCGATACGAAGGTCAAGACAATAGGCGATGTGCTGCAATGGCTAATAAGCCCGATATTGTCTACGAATCAAGCTGGATTGGTATCAGCATTGCAGGTACGCACGCAAACGACTGGTTTGGCATTCGTAAAAACTAACGAAAAGCAATAGGATACATCAATAGCAGCAGGAAAGCTATACTTAATCAATAGCGCATGCTAATCTGTATCGAAAGTCGACTTTCATTATATAACAAACTTGCAACTTGTACCCCCGTAGCGCAGCGAAAAATTACATGACTCTAGCCGCTAACGGGCATCTCAATCGTCATAATTCCAGTTGACATTGCCATAAGTAAGTCGGTTGAAATTTATTCGAACAAACTTAGGTAAATGTGAACTTATGCGAGAGGTCTGCTGGAGTTATTTACAGAGCCGTATTACCCAATAACTTCTTGCAAATAGCCATATGACGTTATAAGCGGTTTTATAATGCTGTGAATGTCACTTTACTGTGACTATATTTTGATTATGCCGAAGCGTATTGAAGAGTCTTATCAAATAATGCAAATGCTTTCATTCTCATTGTATTCCGGAAAGGTGGGTGATGCGAACAATAAATAATCTAATCATTGGTAATAATATCTAAGTATAGACTCTTTATTATACTAGAATGTTGGGAAAATCGCTAAAATCTGGTAATCACATCTCAGGAAGTAGCTCATTAGTTTTTGTGATAGTTACGTATTACAAATGAAAAATCCTCGCTCTCTCAATACCATATGCTTGATAAATGGTAGACATGACAGCCACGGTGACAGTAATTTGTTAATACGAAAATACAAAGGTAACACCTTGTTGACTAACTATATAAGGATAAACACAAGTTTTCGTATATTAAGTACACTCATCAGGTGCAATGAGTGAGCAGAGGTGGCACACAGATTAAATACTCGACCGAAATCACGCTGTAACTACAAAAATCACAGAGAAGACAATAAACGACATGATCAAAGCTACGACTGGAGTGGAAAGAAGAGTAATTTGTAAATTCATTATTATATGTACACTCATGAAATAATACGTATCCAACATTACGATTTTAATACAAATCCCTCCTAACACTCCAAGCGAGATAATCTTGCTCATATTGTATCGGAGTGTATATGAGAGGGAGGTGCGGGTAAGATTTTCCTCGTGTCCTCGATTCGAATCAGGGACCTCTCGAGGACAGAGCCGCTTTAAAGCACTCCACCACTGGTGCCGATGTATCAGGGTGTTCCTATCTGTTAAGACCCTGTTCGTTGTTATTATTCTGCGACACATACCTACACGATGTATTTTTCCGTTGCAGGAGTGTTCCTTATACCATACATGCTGATGCTGCTCTGTGGTGGAATCCCGCTTTTCTATATGGAGCTGGCTTTGGGCCAGTTCAACCGCACCGGTGCGATCACTTGTTGGGCAAGAATCTGCCCCCTCTTTAAAGGTATATAACCACATTTACAATATCGTAAGACTACGTTACGAGGTATAAGACTACAGCCAAGTTATGCGAGGCAGCAGGTGAAATATGAGATATCGTACCTTAGTCGTTGTGTGGAGCCATATGGTGTGGATATCATCAGTTTATAGCTTGATGGTAAAACAGTCCTTATAGCATCGTGTCTTGTACTATTGAACAACTATGTCAAACCACGTAAAACGCTTGAAATTTTTTCCATGTGATAAAACCCACACCAGTAAGGAGCATTATTCCCATTTAATATAGAGACTGCTGACTGATTCGCTGTATCCTAGTCTAGCATCATAGTGGGTTTACAAGAAGAATAATGATATTTGCGCAATAAACAATTTTCAAATATATTCGAGGGTAAAGGTAAAGGTAAAGTACAACATTTATAGACCGCAAGTATCAGCCAAGAAATGCTCTCAGATGCGGTTTACAATGAAATGTTTTTGGCAGCTATTCAGCGCATATACAATACCTTCTATACTCTCATATCACCCCGCCAAGGATAATATCGAGCATCTACCCATTTTGGAGACTGGTTTACTCCAGCAATCGGGGATATATGACTTGCTGGGGATCACCGCAGAAAAGTCAACTGGTGGGAAGTTTCGAACTCGCGGCCTTTCGGTTACGAGTCCGGTGTTCCTACCACTCGACTTACTGAGGGATTGGGCAAAATATATAAACAAGAACATTTTATAAAGGTATGATATAACCAAGAATGCATTTGACCATCACATTCAGATCTATTAAGGTAACTGCGTGAGATTCTTTCTGAACACAGGAATAGGATGGGGAGTCGTGCTCATCGCCTTTTACACGGACTTCTTCTACAACGTCATCATTGCCTGGTGTCTTCACTTCTTCATCTCATCCTTCACGACCGAACTCCCGTGGACGTCCTGCAACAATAGTTGGAACACTCCGCTTTGTTATATCCGCACGGAAAACACGAGCGCTCAGCGGGTATCATTCGCCGATAACCTAACAACTGTTTACGGCGACTTTGCGCAAACCATACAGCGACAGTTCATGAATGACTCACTCGACTTCAACTTTACCGTAAAGGATGTGCGCCGGACGCCAGCAGAAGAATACTTCGAGTGTGTTTCTACATTCGCCTCTACGTTATAATATCCAGCGTTAAGTATAAAGTATAAAAATATCATTTACAAGTATATATTTTACATGTTCATATGCGTTCATTTGCTAAGAATGTTCCTGGTATCAATTTTGGTGAAATGACAAATATATATGAAAAACCTGAAATTGTCGATTCGGACATACCACCTGTACCTGGATAGCGAAAAGGTTCACTAAAGCGAAACGGTTCATCGTGCCGCATTGGGGAATATACATCTATGTCTTGGGTATTTCGTTCGTTTATCCCAAGAATGTTAACCTAACTGAACAATGCCATAAGGCGAATATTATAGTATGTATCCTAACGTGGAATTAACTCTTCAGACTGTAGTTTCTATATTACCGTGTGAAATTTTTCACATACAGACGAGGAATGCTCGAGTTGCACGAGAGTGGAGGTATCTTCAACATCGGCGGCCTCAAGTGGCAACTCGTTCTTTGTCTTCTCGGCGTCTACCTCATATGTTACTTCAGCCTGTGGAAGGGCATATCGACTTCCGGCAAGGTTCGTTTCATCCGACCTAAGAGCGGATTGATGCTTGTAATGTTCATGTGTAAAGCCATAAGCAGAATGGTGTCGCAACTAAATGGTAACTGAATCTCTACCGGCTGAGCCGAACACTATTTCGTTTTTAAAATATCACGGTCTTGGGCATAATCCACTAACGTGGATGCGTGACTTTGCTAATTCTCATACCTCTGTTTCGACGCCGCACACAGGTCGTATGGTTTACGGCCTTGTTCCCATACGTCGTACTCTTCATCCTGCTTGTGCGAGGCGCTACGCTCCCAGGCTCGCTGAAAGGCATCGAATACTACCTCACACCTAACATCACAAAACTCCAAGAGGCGGAGGTAGTTTTCATATATACCATCGAAATATAATTTTATGGCCTTGATATCGTCTTTCACGCGTTATATGTGAGTGTCCAAGGTATTGTAATTATGGCCTATCGGTGTTGTACGTCATGTACCCTTTTCTTTCTTGTTGATACAACTTTTCGTTATAATTTGTAACCAAACCAAGGTTGACATATCCGCAATACTTAGTGTTCTGATGTATAATTATTAGTGGTCTCCAGACATGTACATATTTAGGTAACCCTATTAATAACTATAATAAATTTCTAATAATATAAATACGCCTTGCCGATCAGCATAATTAACGACATATAGAACTCTGAAAACAATCGGGTAAGTTGGTTTGATTGTGTTGAATGGAAAGTACCTACAACGACCTACATCTTCCTTGCTTTTTAATCTACTCTAGATGCAACCCGAAAATCAAATTTATCTTGTGCGACATACTATTACTGGCTATTTACCCGTACCCGTATTTCCCGTAGGTGTGGGTAGATGCGGCTACACAGGTGTTCTTTTCGCTAGGACCCGGGTTCGGCGTGTTGTTAGCCTACGCAAGCTATAACCAGTTACATAATAACGTGTATAGGTAAGTTAGTATTACATAGATTAACGTGAACAAATTGCTGTTCGTGCATAGTATTCTTTTGAATTGCTCTTCCGTTGGGCAATTAACTCGGTGCCGCGGAATATATGTGCGCATGCGTGAATGTAAATATCTCAATATCGGACATTCTACGTTATTGGTATTACTCGGGATTCGAGCCCTCAACCTTGTCGTTCCCAGGACGGCGCTCTACCCACTGAGATTTCCCGAATTTTTCTGCTGTTTTTCATGAACTACTGTAGCTACTTTCCGGAACGGTTCAGAACTGTGGTCTGTAAGAAAGTAAAGTTGCCAGCATCGCTACTGAGCGTTGAATCAGTCACCGATATGATCCGTTGGCGTATGTTACAGAGACGCGCTGATCACGAGCATGATCAACTGCCTCACCAGCTTCCTCTCGGGCTTCGTTATCTTCATGATCCTCGGTTACATGTCCAACAAGACCGATATCAGCATCAAGAACGTTGTGGCGGAAGGTATCTATCCCTTCCGCTTTTATTAACAGCTTTTATCGTCACTGCTCACTAAACAAAGTGCTTGTTTGTATGTGTAAAGGCGCAAATTTTATTTGGTAACGCGGAGCAGCCCGTTGCGAAGGCGTGGTGATAATAATAGAAGAGCCAATTAGAAATCCACAGATGGCAATCAGAAGCTTTGACCACTCAGAGCCTACTGGACGAGCCGGTAGATCCGAGCAAAGATAAAAAGACAAATTTATTCGATAGCCTAATTCTATTCATTACGAAAAACCATCCGAATTAGAAATAAATAAAAGTATTACGCGCATCCGTTTCCTTTTCAAACGATTACGGACCTTTCATATTGGAGGCGATAGTGCTAAATACAGCCGTTCCGATCTCTTGAGACCAGTTCAAAAGCTAATCGAATATTACTTGGTGACGGTCGACTTAATGAGTAGTAAATTGGCATATCCGATGTCCGATCAAACTAACTACAACTCCTCTTTTGGCACACTTATAACTAATTTTGTCAAAAGTTGGCTCATTAATTAACTGGGCATAATCTCTAAACACATTTTTCACGTACTTTTTCTGAACACTACCGTGTTTGTTTGTCGGGTATTTCTTTCGGTTCGCGTCCAGTGTATATCAGCACTACAATGGGCTTTCTTTGCAACATCCAAAATTTCTTGGTAATTTTCTAGTGTTTAAGCTAATAAATTTACGTTCTTTCATACCATGCGTAAAAGTTTTACACGGGATCCGATTGATACAATATCCCAAGACATTTAGCAGATTTTTACTTTCTTTACAAAGTTACAGTCATTACGGTCTTCGTTATTGTTATATTGCATCAGATTCAGCGGCATAAAAATTGCAACATTATCGACATGGTGTGATGTATGTTGCTAACAACAAATGTAGAATGCCGACGTGTTGCTATTCTGTGTGATAGGTCCGGGTTTGATCTTTATCGCCTACCCCGAGGCCATCGCGACCCTGCCCTGGCCGACGTTCTGGGCCCTCATCTTCTTCCTCATGTTACTTACACTCGGTCTCGACAGTTCCGTACGTCTATATATAGACCTTATCAGGAAAGTTATGTTACGTATATATGTTACATGAAATGTTTAATTTCAGGAAATATGCATATTTTGCATATTTTCTGCTTCTATGAAGGTAGACGCTTGATAATCATCTCTGACGGGTGACATACGAGTGTCAAGGGTATCCTATCTGGGCTAAATATAATTGTCATACAAACATTTATTGTAAACTGCATCTAAAGACCTTGACAGATACTTGCGGTCTATAAATGTGTACCTTACCTTTACATGGTCGATAGGAAAAGGGGGCTTTTACCTTTACCTTTATGTTGGAGCTGCTTGTTTCGTCAAATTTATTTCAGGAATGTGCAATAAGATTTGGCTAAATTTTTAGGAAATGTGCACATGTCTTGGTTTGTTTAAGGAAATCCGCAAATCTCATGATTAAAGCAGAAAATTTGCAAGTTTCCTGGAATAAATAAAGAGAAATGCACTTTTCCTGAAATTGTACATTCCTTATAGCATATCCATGGCAGATCGATGAGAACAAACCAATAATCAGGAGGAATGAATTTCTTCTTAATCGATCAAAGTTTTTCTGTGTTTGTGGGAATGTTTTTGTAACCTTGCAACATACACCATGGCGTGACAAAACAATATATGACTATATAGTAGGGTATAGAATCTTTTAATAAATCTTCCTCAAAACTTTCAAGAACTCAATTTTGGCTGAATTTTAGTTTGGCGGGTCTGAAGCGATCCTTACCGCGGTAAGTGACGAGTTTCCTTCACTGAAGAAACATCGAGAGCTCGTTGTTGGATTGTTATTCGGTCTCTATTTCCTCGTCGGCCTCGCCAGCTGCGCACAGGTGATGATTCAGTAAATTGTTTGGTAATTTTCATAACACTGCTGTTAGTTCGTTTTGGATAATGGAAATATTGGAACAGCGAATACACCGAAATTTCATAACCACTCTGTTGGTTGCCGTTTTCAATTTGGACTTTATAAGTCTTTGCATCACCTTATATGATACCATTTTGTATCTTTTGTGTTCGTTTTACATCAACACAAACAAAAGGTATTCATTGCCTCAGGGAGGAGCATATGTCGTGACTCTCATGGACCGCTTTGCCGCTGGGTATTCAATTCTTATCGCTGTGTTCTTCGAGACTATCGCAGTGTCGTGGGCATACAGTTAGTATCATTATCATTATTATTGCATTTTAATTGTATTCATGTATCAATGGTAAATTTTTGGGATTCATGATCCCGTTTTGGATCTATCTTTGACGGAAACGATAAGACTTTTTGTGACTGTGCTTACACACCTTCAAAATTGTCTACATGTCCATAATCGCATGCTCCATTTGATCATAGCCTCAATATCTGAATAATTGATACGTATTTCACGTATTTGTGACATCCACCCCCAGCGGCTGAGAGGTTCTCGGGGGACATCGAGATGATGATTGGCTTCAGACCCGGTATTTACTGGCAGATATGTTGGAAGTTCGTCGCTCCTATCTTTATTGTTGTGAGTCGAGCATGATGTTTTAGTAGGCTATTTCGCTGTAGCTCATTATTTATAACAAGGCAATCTGCCTTTCTGTTTGCAGTTGTCGGTATGATTCAGTCATAGTGTCTAATTTATTCCAAAATACGAGACATAAAAAGTGAACAACGTTTCGATCGACTGAGATAAGGTCAGCTCGAGTTTTGGCATTTCAAGTACTGTATACTTAATCAAGTGCAAGCATGCTACCCCGATCAACATGTATATTCATCATACACAAGCTCGTTGTATTCTTAGTCTCTTTCAGTCGGAGAACAACACCCTTTTTATTTTGCCCTTTTTGTGATATAGGTAACGAGTTAACTCTGTAACCTATACTTCTAGAATTGATAACCAAATGCGAAAAAAATAACGGAGTTTCACCTATAAGACAACTGAATCACGAGCTTTCACATATCTAGTATTCCGAGTGACCTGCAAACTCAGTTCTTTGAGAAGCTGTTCCTTTTCAGTTATTGTATTTTCGCGATATCGCTCACGCGGCTCCAACATGTCCTTGTCTTGTTTATAAAACAGCGTTACAGACTAACGTTTGTACAACCATGAGTCATCCAACCTTATCCCATCCCATTTTCACATTACACGTAACCACTGTTTCTCTGGCAACGGATATTTCCCATGTGGTATAACGGTATTATAAAAAATATCTTATCGGCATATATACGCAGTCATTTTTTAACGTTTTTCGCATGTTTTTGTGTACATGTAAGATTCTATCGTGGTATTTTCATGCAATCGCTTCAGTTCAACATCGTGTTCGGTTTGGTGAGCATACCGCCACTTAAGTACGGTTCATACGTATACCCATGGCAAGCGAGCATCATCGGCTGGTGTCTCGCTTTGTCGTCCGTACTGTGCATACCTTTATTTGCCCTGTACGGCCTCCTCAAGGCCAACGGAACCTTCATGCAGGTAGGCCTTGCCAACAGTAAGAGAAAGGGTAACAACGCCTACTTGTATAGTTTTATTATCATTATAATTATAATTTCGATAGATTTCCCACAAAGCTATATTTTACATTTATTTGCTTCCACATTTAATGACTGACATCCCGTAACCAACTAGTAAAATCTCCTCCCCTACCGCAGGAGTTATCTAACTTGACATAACGAAGGGACACACGATTTAGTTTTACCCGTGCGGTAAATATGCTGAGGAGAAATGCATGGGTGACCAATTTTTTTATCGGACCAGTTACCATTACATTGTGATTATACAAATTTATAGTATCTATAACAGATTATACAAATCACAACAGGCGTATCATTACAAGCAGATACGCATATTTCGATAAAAGTAGCATTGCGGAAATCACGAGAAATGACGATGTTTTCGCATATCTGGTTATTGTTAGTAATGCATAAGTATGTAAACAACGAGCAAATATATTACACAGCATTGGGAAGGAGTATATATAAAGCAGAGGTGGTCCATGGACAATAAAAATCGCAGTTGGTTCTCTAAACAATTTTTCACTCACATGACCTATACTTGTTGTATAAATAAATTTTATTTTCGAATCATTATTGCACATTTATCCTTGTGTCATTTTCTTACTATACAAAATGATAAGAGAAAAAGAAACATAAACGAGAAAAACCTTTTTCGCCGTCGGTTGGCTCCAGTCGTCCGTTTGGTGCTCTACCGGGCAGCATGTTCCCTGCATATCTCTCCCGTTACTTCTAAACCACAATAACTACCCTCCGTTAACTTTACAAACTGACGTCATATTTTGTGCCTATGTGGCTTGTGTTATTTACGCCATTTTTTAGTTTGTTTCGTATATGGTTCCCAGGGACCACAAAGTCAAACCAAAAATATTCCAAATTTCAAAACGACCTACTGCTGATAATATCTCATATGAAAGCCAGAAAGTGGATGATTTTTGTTGATCGATTATGATCACAAACACCTTATCGGCGTCGTACCTAATAAAAGAATGTGTAGAATAGCTGGCGTTCAGCATTGCGGGGACCACGCGATTATTCCAGAGACTGCGTCTCCTACTGAAGTCGACCCAACCGCACCGGACGTCACTATACGGGGCACAAGTACGACTGAATGGCGGTATACCCGGCGATGCTGTCTAGTGAGGTATCACGAGGCAGCGTGAGGGGTGAGCTATAAACGTATTACCTCTACCGGTCTAGATGGATACCAGGAACTCAGAGACGCTCGATGATCTTCGCAAAATCAAGCTGTTCCGATAATTGTTTAGATGTATTTATAGGGGTTGGTGTCCTTACTTGGATACGTTGCATGCTGTAGTTACTACGTGCATTTATTTCAATATATAATAGACCAGTGTCAGAAATTATAATG
The DNA here is from genome assembly GCA_011762755.2 of Epimenia babai. Classification (NCBI taxonomy): domain Eukaryota; kingdom Metazoa; phylum Mollusca; class Solenogastres; order Cavibelonia; family Epimeniidae; genus Epimenia; species Epimenia babai. The sequence goes on from WURV02219829.1 coordinate 23,868, forward strand.
ACATTCAACTAAAAGAAATATATTCCTAGATATATCGACAGTACTCAATTGATGTGTGAAACACGTTAACCATCGTGCGTTATTATGGGACAAGTTAAGGATTGAAACCCGGAGAAAATTTATATTTAACCGAAAATTTTCTCAGGTATGAGATTCGCAGGAATGTACATGTACGTCAAGGCCAAATGGTCCCGAGCAGTGGAGGATTTGAGGTATATAGGACATTTTTAAACATACCGAGAGGATTTCAAGCCCTCAATCTTGGCGAAACGCAGAACGGAAGACACCTGCTGAGATTTTTTCAGCAGGAACGATTCATTAAATTGCTTCGCGTGTGAAGGGTTGCTTTTCACGGACATGGCGCGATTGTCGCCCTTTCATGAGGGCCCGATAACAACCGCAACCTAACCGAAAACGTTGACCCGCGACTGATTTTAGCATATTAAACTAGAATACCTTGTACATCGTTCAATATTCCTGTAATCTATGTCATTGCTTTTTGTTTTTTTTTTCTATATGAAATGCGTTTCGTTGCTGATTATAATTTCGTTGATTTCCAGATAAGCAATACATTTATTATTCGAAATCGCGATAGCATGGATCTATAATGGTCGCAATAACTAGAGTAGGCTATAGTAAGTCGCCTATTAAGCGTTTCGTTATTACCCTACTCGACCATTATTTTATAGCTTTTATTTGAGAAGTTAAGTAATGTGTAAATATTTGACATAATAACCCAGGTTTTGAAGTTTCCCAACGCATGTGAACGACATAAAATTATTCTATTTATTATTATTACGCAATAGATGTACATTAGTAATAATCATGTTAAAATTGTTATATTCACTAGTCGATAGACTTATAAAAAGTGGTGTCGTGCAGTCATATAAAACTATACAAGAATGTGTACTCAGTGGCATAAGAACGGGTTAAATCAAACAATTACATGCGGGTATATGCATACCTGTAGTTATGTCAAAAGAGATTTGATATCACACGTCATAAACCATTTATCAGCATTGGATATAATATAACTAAATCCAGTCATTAACTAACATTTGATGATATTCGTTAAAAAATCAAAAACATCATCATAATTTTAGTTGATTTAAACTAAAATTTTTGTTGTAATAAAGTTATGCTTTGTCGTTTTCAAAGGATATTTTGAAGCAAATTCTGTATTTTACTAATCTATGATTAGACGTGCGCAGCAAGCATTACGCCACATACCGTAACAGTATATCATATAAACCCCACCCCCACCCCCACAACATAGCAAACCGCTGGTTTCACTCATCCCGTATACCATGATTGTGTCGTTGTTTATGTTTTTGTAGGATAGATAAATATGAGTAATTGCTCTATGCGGCATATACAGGGTGAGTCTAAAGAACGATAATTTCGTACATTAAATTTGAAAAACAAGTTATAAATGCAATATTTTTGCATATTATTAAAACAAAATCAT
>WURV02219830.1:0-10506 GCA_011762755.2 Epimenia babai
GCGATGACGATACCATGAACAAATCTAGAAGAGACCATCCCTACGACAATATCTGCCAAATGGCAGACCTCTGCGATGAGCGGTTTTTGAGAAGATTTTTTAAGAAAATGTTAACATCGAACGGACGGACGGATGGATGGACAGATGGACGGACGGACGACGGACGAACTCCGATCAGAAAAGCTCACCGAGCATAAGCTCAGGTGAGCTAATAAAAGAATGAGGCGATCCATCATAAATAAATCAATAAATAGAAAAGTGAGGAGATCCATGATCAATTAACAATAGGCCAAAGACGCCTCAAGACGATCACATGAAAAAAGAGAAAAAGACGAGAGGGCATCTTGATATTAGAACGAGAAGACACGGAGACTACCTGACATCAAAAACAAGAGGCCAGAGACTTGAAAATACCCATTGAGACACTGAAACAAGAAAATAGATTTGTGGAAAAACCTTGGGGTAAATCACATCTAATTGCCTAAATAGGGATGCCCCAAACAAATCTAAATGAGATCTACACAGACAATATATACCAAATGGCAGACCTTTGAACTAAGCGGACATGAATATCAAGATATTAAAATAAAAATGTCGATAGAAATTACCCCCCTCCCCTTTACTCCCATGACGAGATGCCAAACGAATCTCAAATTGACGAATCTGATACTAACGCAAGGACAATATCTGCCGAATGGTAGACCTCTGCCACAAGCGGTTCTTGAGAGGATATGTTAAGAAAAAAGGAACATCAGCTGTTAACCCCTAGCTGCGATGACGATACCATGAACAAACCGAGAAAAAACCAACCAAAGGACAATATCTGCCAAATAGCAGACCTCTGCATTAAGCGTTACATGATATTTTTTAAAGGATATATCAACATCGGATGGACGGAAGGACGACGAACTCTGACTAAAAAAGCTCACCGAGAATAAGTTCAAGTGAGCTAATAAAAGAATGAGGAGGTCCATCATCAATCAACTAATCAAGGAAAGAGATCCATCATCAATCTATCAATGTTTTAATAAAAGTGAGGAGATCCATCATCATGTTATCACGAATCAATTTCTTCACACAACCATAAAGTTACGACGCGTTGAAAATTACATGAAACGTACTTCATGTTTGTAGATTGACCAGCTATTAACCAAAAATATGATAATGATGATGATGCTGACGAACGACGATAATAATAATAATAAAGCTTAATTTAGAGTGCAAATTATCCCTTGGTCAATGATGACACGATGATGTGGACAAGTTACAATGTTACAACCTAGAAAACATGAACCAATGCCCAGTGAAGGTTTTACACTTGTATGAATTTGTACAATATACACATACTTACGGTGATAACTACTTTGAATTATGAAGAATTGAATGTAAATATGTAACACAATGTGAAGGAAGAACACGCATCAGAACTGCGCAGTAAGTCCATGTGTAAGCACGAGTGAGGAGGGAAGTTTTGAGTTTGGATTTGATGATGTTGAGAGTGGGAGATGTCTTGACGTCAAGAGGCTTAGCATTGAAGAGTAGAGCAGAGCTGGATGTGAAAGTATGATCGCCGAAGTGTACACGTTTAGATCCTGAGACAAGACTGAGTGTTTTCTACTGCCCTGTGTTTTTGGCGGACTAATGGATGACTGTGAGATCGCTGAGATACTTTGGTGCAGTGAGATTGAGACGTTTGTAGGTAAGAACAACTGTTTTAAACTGTATCTTCTGTTCAACAGGAAGCCAATGAAGTGAGATCAGGTGATTGATATGTTGAGAGCGACGAGTGTGAGTGAAAAGACGAGTTGCACCGTTTTGAAGCTTCTGGAGTCATACACTGTATACTGATGATTCAAGTACTATTCATACATTCATCCGGTCATCTCAGCTATACGCCAGTAATTCTTGTACTGTTCCCCCACCCGTCCGACAATCTCTGCTATACACCAGTAATTCTTGTACTGTTTCTCCACCCATCCGACAATCTCTGCTATACACCAGTAATTCTTGTACTGTTCCCCCACCCGTCCGACAATCTCTGCTATACACCAGTAATTCTTGTACTGTTCCTCCACCCATCCGACAATCTCTGCTATACACCAGTAATTCTTGTACTGTTCCTCCACCCATCCAACAATCTCTGCTATACACCAGTAATTCTTGTACTGTTCCTCCACCCATCCAACAATCTCTGCTATACACCCATAATTCTTGTACTGTTCCTCCACCCGTCCAACAATCTCTGCTATACACCAGTAATTCTTGTACTGTTCCTCCACCCATCCGATAATCTCTGCTATACAGTAATTCTTGTACTGTTCCTCCACCCATCCGACAATCTCTGCTATACACCAGCAATTTATGTGCTTTTACTTAGCTGATTTTAATGTAGTTTTTTTCATGATACATGAAAATTTTTGGGGGAAATACAGGTTGATTATATTAATACAATAAATTATACTATTATTATTAAGAAAAAATTTATTTTGAAGCTGGGGGGGGGGGGGGGCTGCATCTAACGTACAGTTGGTCAGCAACTTACGGTTCCCATCCTCTACACCCTGTTTGCATGAAATTCAGGGTATGTCAATAATTCCCCATCTTACACGTTAAATGTATAACAAACAAAAAAAGTAGAAAAATAACAAGAAAATACAGATACAGGTGATAACAAATTTATTATCAAAGTGGTTTATAAACAACGAGAGAGAAATGCATGTAAAATATAGAAAAATAAGAAAATACATAAAAACAGTCAAAATCACAGAAAAAATAATGAAGTACATAGTCAAAAAATCCAAATAGAAATAGAAATGAGAAAAGATTCACTAAAAAGATTTATTTTTGTTCAGATTTGATTTATCCAAAAAATTACTAAAATATAAAACTAATATTTAAAGCATTGTGTGAGTTTAATAACAATGTTAGTAGGATGTATGATGCATATGGAAAGCATGTAGCATGTATGTAGAATGTACGTATAATGTACGTAGAATGTACGTATAATGTACGTACGTAAAATGTACGTATAATGAGCGTAGAATGTGCGTAGAATGTACGTATAATGAGCGTAGAATGTGCGTAGAATGTACGTATAATGAGCGTAGAATGTACGTAGAATGTACGTAGAATGAACGTAGAATGTACGTAACATGTACGTATAGTGTATGTATAATGAATGTAGACTGCATATTGCATTGTTACCTTTACAAACAATGATATATATACTACTTACAACTTCTTAAGGTTCACCCGCATAATATAAGATAATACACTCAAATATATGTATAATACACTATGAATACAAATGTAATTGAATTGCTGGAGAGCTTGGGTCTTGTTGATGAGTGAAGAATACATGTTTCACATGTTGACCACTCAAGGCTACAAGGCTATAGTAAGCCAAGCCCATACACGAGTACCAACATTTTACTGCACATTAGATCAGTTTGTAAATTTCACTTGAACTGTTCACACTGAATTTCTAATATTAAAAGTAGTGTTTTAGTGGTTATAAGGTGTAACTCTATCTAATAAAATGCTTCCAAAACAAGATTTTCACCATTTGACATCGGAAGATCTGAATAGAGGGATAGGCATGGTCGAGGCTGTCATGTACCAGCGACATGTGGCTCAGGAGTTGGGTGTGTCACCAAGTGACATCTCCCGTGCTTGGAATTGCTATCAGGCTACTGGTACAGCCAACAGATGACATGGTACAGTACGCCACAGAGTTACAACCCGTGCACAGGACCGATACATCACCCTCTCCGCTCTAAGACACCGCACATCCACAGCTATAACCTTGCACAGAAACCTGAGAGATGCATCAGGAGTTTGTGTATCGACCCAAACTATCAAAAATAGGCTCCATGAATGAGGATTGAGGGCTCGCCGACTAGCTATACGCATCGCACTCACTCCATGGCACAGACTATATTGATATGACTGGTGTCGAGAACATGTCGCCTGGACCCACGCCCAGTGGAGTCCTGTACTCTTCACAGATGAGTCCAGGTTCTGTCTAGACTTCACTGATGATCGTGTTCGGGTGTGGAGAAGGCCGAATGAGTGATATTCCGATGCTACAGTTGTTGAACATGGCCGACATGGCGGCGGCTGTCATGGTCTGGGGTGGCATCACTACCACGCGTAGTACAGACCTCCATGCCATTGAAAACGGCACGCTAACTGGTGTCAGATACCGCGATGAAATCCTTAATGTGTTTGTGAAGCCGTTGGCTGTTGGTTCAGACTTTGTTCTGATGGATAATCCCATCCTCATCGTGCCATCATCGTGAATGATTACCTTAGGGATGAAGGAATCAACAGAATAGACTGGCCAGCTCGCTCACCTGATCTCAATCCCATCAAGCATGCATGGGACATGCTGTAGGCTGCCATATCTACCCACAATGACCAACGCTGGTACGCTGTAACAACTCAGGGATGTGCTATTGGACTCATGGACCAATATCCCACGACAGAACCTCCGTCACCTAGTCAAAAGCATGCGCAGACGAAGTAGTAAAGGACAGTAGAGGTCACACACACTACTAATCCAGGTTTTGTGAAAAAAACACGTTTCTTTGTTTTCTGGAATTTAGGATGTTTTATTTTTCTGACATTTTGTTGGAAACATATCAGCTTTATTTTGAAAATTTGTTGATTTTGGTCTGAATCGATACACATACTGACGAAATATTTAGTACCATACCAGTTAAGAGGTATTTTTATAATATATATATATATATATATATGAGTGACCCTTAAGAAGTTTTGAGTAGTATAATAAGAGGCCTAAGAGGCCTCAATATGCACAGCTGAGAGAACGAGAGGCCACGGGAGCCATCTTGGTATGAGAACGAAAAGACAACCACCAGACTGCCTTACATCAAAAACAAGAGACCAAGGAGACCCGACAACACCCATTACAATACTGAAGCAAGAAATACAGATTTGTGGATAAAAAATTGATATCATATCTAATTGTCTAAATAGAGATGCCCTAAACAAATCTGAAAGAGACCTACACAGACAATATCTGCAAAATGGCAGACCTTTACACTAAGCGGACATCGAGAAAAATATTTTAAAATAAAAAAGTCGATAGAAATTACCACCCTTTGCTCCCATGACGAGATGCTGAACATATCTGAAAGATACTAACACAAAGACAATATCTGCCAAATAGCGGACCCCTGCGGTAAGCGGTTTTTGAGATTTTTTAAGAAAAATTATGAACATCGGCAGAAGTTACTTGCCATAGCTTCGATGATGATACCATAAACAATCTAGAAAAAAGCAACACGAGGACAATATCTCCCAAACTGCAGACATCTGCGATAGCCGGTTCTTGAGAAAAAATTTTTTTAATGAAAAATACGGACATCAGCAGAAGTTACTTCCCCTAGCTGCGATGCCGATACCACGAACAAATCTATACGAGACCAACCCAAGAACGATATCTGCTGAATGGCTGACCTCTGCGATGAGCAGTTCTTGAGAAGATTTTATTTATAAAATAAACAGACGGACAGACAGACAGACGGATGAAATCCAATTAGAAAAACACACCGAGCATAAGCTCAGGTGAGCTAATAAGCATTGTGATCATTATTTTAATTATTACCATCACTACCATCATTAACATTATCATCATAATTTCCATTTCTACAACACCTAAGGATGTTAATGTATGCTGTTATTCAATGTTACATTATTTATACGAAAAGTAAATGTAACACCTTATGAGCTAACATGAGCTTTCGTATACAAGCAGACTTCATCAGGTGTAATGTAAAGGTAGTGAACGCGCACATAATGAATACTGAAAGGTGACTGAGAACAGTTGGGTGGTAAAGAAAACAACTACACCCATGGGCAAAGGGCTAAACATACCCAAGCCAGATCAAAGGCCAAGGAATGTTTGGAAAACAACAAAAAGTTCAAGGAGTAAGTAAAGATCACAGAAGAGGGAAAATCAGTAATAGGGTAGAGAAAGGAACACTGGGCGGGGTACTGTGAAGTGGCGGGGGTATGAGTGTGAAGAGAACGCACGTGACAAGTACCTAGAGAGACAAGATAGTAGCTGTAGGGAGGAGAGAATGCTACTGACTTTAGGGTGATGCGATAAAATATGTAGGATTTAGTCGAGGTAGTGTGATAGAAATCCTTCATCTCTGTTGAGTTCTTTGGTAACATTGTTGAATTTCTTGATGACCTTTATTAGGTGGATTTCCCTGGTGGTAACTTTGCGTACTTTGGTGATAATGGAAACTTAAATATCATTTTCGGTGTGTTCGGGTAGTTGAAAATGTTTGCCAGTCGGCTTGAGAGGGTGGGGAGGGAATGTCTGATCTGTGGCTATTCATGCAGGAGTCTGTCTTGTTTCACCCGTATAGACTGCATTAGGGGCATTCTATGCAGGTGGTGGCATAAAGGCGTTGGATGTATAACATGTGTATGAGGCCACAACAGTGGTGACTGTGTCGCTAGCTTTACTTTCGTTTTATACAATATTGCAGCCCACATCTCTAATGACATTCTTTAATATCATTCTGCTGCCAATCAATTCATATTACTAGAATAGTCCCGTGATCTGGTAGTACGAGATACATGAGATAAATGAGGAGACACTGCACTGTGTGTCTTACAAGTTTTTATATATCCCCATAACCCACACGGCCTCAACAAATGTGACACAAATAATGGCAACAGTGTGGGCATTATAGCTGATACCGAGAGATGAGTAAAGGAGTATGTCATCATCACCGGCAACATCTGAAATAGCATGCAATGTCAAGGTCGCACAAAAATAAATGCAACTGATGTTGGTGACACAGAAATAAACGAGAGAAATGTATAGGAAAAACATATACCTCTGATGGGAGGTATAAATTTATAGATCAGAGGTGTTTTTTTCTGTGCATTTCGCTTGAGCTATTTGGATAACCACATAGGCGACCCGATTAACATCACAAAAGTAAAGGCAACTGTTTATGAGTAAATTATTTAATAGAAGAGCACAAAGAAACCTCACCATTCTCACCTATTAAAACAGGCCAAAGAGGCATGAAGACGCTCACCTGAAAAAAAAGAAAAAAACAAAACAAGAGACCAAGGAGGCCATCTTTATATTAGAACGAGAAGACAACAAGGAGACTGCCTGACATGAAAAACAAGAGACCAAAGAGACCTGAAAATACCCATTAAGATACTGAAACAAGAAAATACAGGTTTGTGGATAAACCTTGGCTGAAATCACCTCTAACTGCCTTAACAGAGATGACCTAAACAAATCTGAATGAGACTTCATACAGACAATATCTGCCAAATGGAAGACCTTTGCACTGAGCGAACATGGAGATAAAGATTTTCAAAGAAAACAGTCGATAGAAATTACCTCCCTTCGCTCCCATGACAAGATGCTGAAAGATACTAATAAGGCGTTTACACTGCGATATTTTTTGCGCTAATTTTTGCCTGCAATTTATTGGCGTTCACACCAAGATACTTTGGTTTATCGATAGCGATAATGCCGATTGTGATGTGTCATCATGTGATCAAATAAATATGGCGGATATAACTTCGAATTTGAGCGATTCGTACTTGTATACCATTGGATAAAATGCGCAAGAAATTGCGCTGAATAGAGCACTGCTCTAATGCTATTTTGACGATTTCTTGCAAATATTGACTAACAAAAAAAATTGCAGCAAGAATTATTGCGCTGTAAACACCTTGTAACACAAGGGCAATGTTTAATAGCAGACATACGCTATGAAGGGTTCTCAAGAAAACGATATTTCAAGCACAAACATTGATACAAGTTACCTCCCCATACTACCATGACAATATGATTACCAAATCTAGAGGAGACCAACCCAAGGACAATATTTGCCAAATAGCAGACCTCTGCAATAGGCGGTTCTTGAGAAGAAAATTTTTTTATAAATAGAAACATTGTCAGAAGTTACCTCCCTTTGCTGGAATGACAATACAATGAACAAATCTGGAAGAGACCAGCCTCTGCCTGTGATAAGCGGTTCCTAAGAAAAAATACAAACATCGGCAGAAGTTACCTCACCTTGCTGCAACGATGATAGTATCTGCAAGTCTAGAAGAGACCAATAGTATGTAAAAGTCCAGAAGAGACCAACCAATGCTCAATATTTCCCAAATAGCAGACCTCTTCAGTAAGCACTTCTTGAGATTTAAGAAAAATACGAACACCGGCAGAAGTAACATCCCCTTGCTGCCATGACAATATCATGAACAAATCTAGAAGAGACCAACCCAATGATATTTACCAAAATGGCAGACTTCTGCGGTGAGTGGTTCTTGAGATTTTTGTTAAAAATGTTACATCCATTTGTCCATCCGTGAAAAACATCGGATGGACGGACGACGGACAAGCCCGATTGGAAAAGCTCACTGAGCATAAGTTACGGTGAGCAAAAATATATTCATATAGTTCATTAAATGATTATCGAAAAAAAGATAAAATTCAATAAAATAATTTAAGTAAAAAAAGTGACTAGGGTCAAGGGCGAAAATAATAGATTTTGAAATAATTTAGATATAGATTTAGATTTACATAAATAATCAACAGAAACAATTATAAAAAAGTACATGGACATGCATCATGGATATCGCTTGATGGGTATTCATTGATGAAGATGTGAAGTATTTTGGTGGATCTAGGAGCAATCATAATTTAATACTAACCTCTAGCTGTTGTGTATTGTATGACTTCATGTAAACGTTATCCATGTCTTATGTGACTTGTAGATCAAGATGGATGATTATAATCCCTATTTCACCCGTTGGCTGAGTGCTGCTTACTTTAATTTTACATAATTTCAAATTGAAAATAGACAGTTATGTCCTAGGTCTTCCCTTTCTCAGACTATGTCACGATATATAAGTGTATATATTTGATACCTGTATTACTACTATGGTGTATCTGGAAAGAGGCATTTAAAACTTCACAAATGTACAAGAAACTGCAAAACCCTGGATACAGCACGAGACACAGCGAGACAACATGAGAATGTCAAAGAAGAAATATCAGAATCTCGACACTAATAATATTTGAAACATGACGCTTCAATAACAGGCACAGAGTGACGGGGGGAGATATCAGACAACACCTGAGGGTCCTCAAACAATCATGGATGATTGCACGAAAGATTAGACAACACTCAGACAGCTTCACATACTAAGGTGAACAGTCAATGACAGCAAAATGTGGAACAGCGATGCCAAAATTAAATCACTGCCTGATTGCCCCTCATTGCTAGGAGACGGACTGTCACGTGACACCCATTCGTCATCAGTTTTGACGATGTTGTTAGAATTCACACTGGTCTCTGGTGATTTGTTGAATCGTGAACCTGCCATCCTTGATAAAATTTTTCTCTCTGTTTCTCTAGAAGCATGCTGATCTCCGAACGCCTGTCTGATTGATCCTGTGTTGAAGGTTGTTCTTTGTTTTTCTTTGTTGACTGATGAGAGAAGAGGACGAAGCCCGATGGTTGCACCGGATGCTGATGGTGAATTTGACAGGATGTTTGTTTTATCGTTTTGGAGATGAACTGTGCCGAATAAAGAGACCGATTTATTGAATGTATTTATACTACCACATTTTATAGGTTCCCAGAATTATGAAAATGAAATCTTTAGGAAATAGATCTAAATATACTTGAGTCTCGCCATAAAAGGTGTGAAGACCGCAGATTACCCATCGTGTGATCGTTGATTTAGTGTGACGTAAATGTTGTGATCGAGAACATTTGCATTGTGATCCAAGAGATGTCAGGGATGGGATCTTGAATTACACAAGACTTATGGAATGGCATCTCGAATCTAAAGAGACATCAGGGATGGGATCTTGAATTCAACAAGAGGCCCCAGAGGCCTCAAGACGCTCATGGGAAAAAAGAGAAAAAAGAGGAGAAAAAGACAGAATAAGACGCCAAGGAGCCCATCGTGATATTAAAACAAGAAGAGCGGAGACTGCTCGACATCAAAAACAAGAGGCCAAAAAGACCTGACAATACCCATTGCGATACCGAAACAAGACAATAGGCCATAGAGTCCCAACAACACCCATTACGATACTGAAACTGAACGAAACACTGAAACAAGAAAATAGATTTATGGAGGAAATAAAACAGGCTGGAATCCCATCTAATTGTCAAATAGAGATGCCCTAAACAAATCTGAATAGGACTTACACAGGACAATATCTGCCAAATGGCAGACCCCTGCGATAAGCGGTTCTAGAAAAGATTTATCAAGAAATAATACGAACATAGGTAGAAGTTACCTATCACCGAAATATATATGTTTATTTAAACAGTTTATCGTGATACATTAAGTACATAAGCCGGTATATTTTGATACGTTCAGTACATGTCCCAGTCAGTTTATCGTGATACATTAAGTACATAAGCCGGTATATTTTGATACGTTCAGTACATGTCCCAGTCAGTTTATCGT
>WURV02219841.1:0-10506 GCA_011762755.2 Epimenia babai
TATCAGCCGTATTATCTTAACCCGATGCTTTTCAATAAACCTTCTCGTTCTCTGAGAACTTAGAGCCAATCCTTGGAGATAAACAGTTATAGTATAACAGGTATTTAGTATATAGATTATAATACCATAATTATTCTGAACTTTTGTGTTACCCATGAGCATTTGGCTTCGAGTTTCATTCGGACCATTGACATGTAAACAGGTCACTGCTTTTAGTGAAGCCTCTACTGTGGGTAGAGCGTTGACTGCGAAACATACTCGTCGGGCATCAGAATAATTTAGCACCACAGCAGTCAGTAAACGAAGGACTGTAATATGGGAAATAAGCAATAAAAAACCTGTCACCATTCCCAATTGTCTGGGGGAGGACATTCGCGCGTCAATCGGAGAATCGTCCATTATGTCGATGCCCGTCGGCGAGCTTTTCATGATGTAACATTTTAACTATTAATACACTATTATTGCATGGTCCTGTTGCGATTATACTGACGATCCCCAGCGGCGAGGTTTCACATTTCTACGTCAGGAGCTCCGAATTCTATTAGGAATAATCTACCCCGTCTATATAGTCCATTGTGTAATTACCAAACTTTAGCTGCCATTAGGCATACTGTATTCCAACTTCCATTAGGCATAGTATCTCTAAATTTCATTGGGCGCGCTGTATCCTAAATTTCGTCAGGCAAATTGTATTATAAATTCATATTTCATGAGTACATGCTTCTCATTGAACAAAAGCGTGACTCAGGTCATCGAGCCACGCATCATTAAGAGTACGACCAGCGTTTCTTAAGGTTAAGAAATCGTTGGGATTCGTCCATATAAATCGTTTTGGGGTTTGAAAATAATGGGATGGTTTTAAACGTGGAGAATTCTGAATTCCATTAAGACACTATCGGATTCAAATTCGACTACCCCTTATCCTTTATTAGGACTTGAATGTGACTGTCTATTTTCTCATTACTCAGTTTGTTTGGTGCGCCTTATATGAGTTATTCGCACTGCTTGCAGCTGCTTATTGACGGCGTCGGACATATTTTCGGCGTGTTTTCCGACGAAGTCTATGAACAATGTGTGGCATATCGGAAATGGAACTGCCGAATTATGTCCGACACGCGTCTCAAGCTGGCGACTCAAGACACGAAAACGTCGCGTGTTCGTCTGCTCGACACAGTCAACGGGAGAGAAATCGGACAAAAACTCTCCACGGCTCACGAAATCATAGACTCTCGCGCGCCTCGAGAGACATTGCGAGATTGCCGCCACGAATGTTCGGAATGCAGGCACGATGCGCTTAGAATGTCGATGCTCGAAGAGATCAAATCAATCCGCGATCTCATCGACAAGTTTCGCGAAAAACGGGTCAAACGCGATGAGCAGGACAAGTATCTGATGGAGTGGCGAACCATCGCCTTTGTCGTAGACCGCATCTTTTTCATGTGCTTCCTTCTCGTCAACACCGTTGCAATCATTACCATCTTTTACATATCTTAATATAACCGTCACTGCTGCTTTTTAAACGAAGACGAACGCACGATCGCAAAGAAGAGGACGCTCATACCGCATCCTCCTTCTCCATAATTATATACGTTCTCTATTGGCTAATAATGATGTATCTACTGTGAAAATTGTGATTTGCAATGACAAATTGTAAAACAACCCCGACTTTAGGCCGTCAATTGACCGTCGTCCATTCGGTGATGGAGCATATGATCTGCGAGCACATGAACCGCTGTTTTATTGGCTACGGATATCACACATCGTCTTATTAGACGGATGATTGACAGGTCGAATCATCCAACCGTCTCCTATCAAGGACTTTTGATATCGCTAATCTTTAACGCGGCGCGTCGAGTCAAGACACGTGCGCCACGCTGTTATCATAAGGTTCATATGCTCGCGGATCATATGCTTGTACCCCGTCCATTCACGCCACTGGTCGCACACAGCGTCCATGTCGCCATGTTTGGGTATTAACGCCATATTAGGTTGGTGACGTCAATCGTCGAGTACGAAGAAAATGATTTCATTGTCTCCGCCGACTAGAATGCGTGCGCTCTGCGTGCTTAAAATTATGTCGATTTCGTATTATTACCAACTAGCAATTCCATTTTATTACCGTTATATAACATTACAATCCAGAGTTATATTATAATGAAGCTTGATCCTAAAAGCCTTATAACATCACATAACAATTGCCTATCCAGATATATCGGATATATAATATCAACTAATGGGTCGAAAAACAAAGTTGCAATTGCATATCGACGGGGAATATAAACAATATATTAATCAAAGTAGAAAAATCATTGTTTTTAAACATTAATAGCCCACTGAATTTTTAGAAGTATAATGGTTCTTGCATCTATCGTTACCTCGTTTTGAATCGTCGTGTACTTTTATAATAATCTTGCAGTATCCTAGCAATATAATACTGATACTCATTGTATACGACAGATGACAGGCGTATATTATCTGGCTTATCCAAGAATTTTGTATTATATTTCTGTATCAGTTCACTGCGAAATATAATGTACACGTATAACAAACGATAGCACCAGTTAACACATTTTAGAGATATCGTTGAACGCCAATCTACGAAGCTATGAGATGTATTGTGTGTTTCTTGTTATTATTTGTGTACACTTGTACGGCTCCGGTTTTAGAATACACCTGTTCGCGTCTTGGATATCAACGCCTTTTCGTTAATATTCTATGAGTTACCATAATGACTTTAATAATTTCAAGTGTTTGATATAAAGAATTAAAAGAAATGATGAATATCTATTTTAGCAATACCATCAGACGAGATGATGAAAGTTATCGTCTGCTGTATAGTAGGCTGAATCAATGTGTTATTATTAATTTTGTGCTTGCAGCGATTGATTATACTGCTTCATAGATGGTGAAAGCATCGAAATTCATCGGACAATGCAATATATTAAATTAATGTCTACTGTGTAGACACGTTGGAATATCATTCGTGACATTCACTGTTTCATGCGTTATTGCTGTCGCTGATGTTATTTGAATTTCAATAATCATAGTATCATCGAATATCGCGCTGAGACTTCTATCTTAATATGTCAATAATATGATCATTCTTGATCAAAACATATACGCGGATTGGCAACAAAATCAAGCATTCGAAGATACCGTAATCCATTTTGACTAGGGTAACTATAGGGAGTATAAAATTAATGTTGTACGTCTGTTACCGGTATGGTGTGGTATAATCGCCGACATCAGTCGTAGTAACGAGTTGTAGCCCGTAATGAATTTTTACGTTTAATTTACATAGTTGTGTATTTACTTAAGTATCTGAACCTGTAAATGGTAGGTGCGTTAATCAATAAGCATGCAGGCGCTGAAATTTCGTCTAGTGACAACTTTACGACTTAACTAGTAGCCAGAGAGAAAACGAAGACAGAAAACAAAAATGCTCTTCTGGTGGCTTCTCCCTCTGTTATTTTCTAGTGTATAATGTGCTCAATCCATCTGGCGAAATTATACGAACGCTCATGTTAACCTTATTTTTAAAAACCTAAGTTTTTATGATGACTCGCTGCGTTTACTCACCACAAACTTTCACGTAGAAACCGTTATTCATCGAGTCGAGTTAATGTTTATTCTTAATTATGCATTATTTTTCAGTCCTATTATGTATATTAGTAACCGCAGTCTTGTGGCCGAACTTTTTTAAGAGTATACTTCGAAGTTTCCGGTCGAATTCACGGCCGTATTAACCTGTTATCCGGAAACCGAGATACCAGGATTTAAGCCGTACTAGAACTTCAAGAATTTCTGTCGGATGACAGCCGACAGTTGCTATAGCCGAGTCTGATTTGTAATCAAATTTATTAATTTTAAGCATTCTATCTAATATAACCATTCCTATAAAGATATTTATAAATCATATACCAGATACATTTGTTTTCATAGGTACAATATATTTGTAGAAAAACTAGAATAATTTCACAGTAAATTTTATAGTTTGTTATATTATATTTGTTCAGTATTCAGACTTGAATCATTTGACCAACAATTCAATGTGATCAAGGCGTTATAGTTAATATTCACGATGAGGTACGCCGCACGCAGGCTTCGCTCTTTGAAATCCCTATCCGTTAATTGAAACCGGATTCTTTTTACGGATCCTAAAACTGTGCTTCGAAACAATATTTCGATCCTATAACAAGAATATGGTTCGGAGGTTTTTATGCTGTTGTTGGCTTATTGAATAACCGTGATGCACTAGGCACAATATGTCACTCAGCTTCAAAAGTATTAATGTCCTGCGAAATTACACGGTTTCAATAAAATTCTTATAATATGACAGCGGCTATCTTCGTCAATTTTATCGAATCAAGTATATGTACTTCATCAGTATTATCTCAATAAATACAGAAAGAAAGCGGCAATAATTAACTTCGACTTTTTGAGTCAGATGACAAAAACGTCCTGCGTACGTGAGACCTGAAGTCGGCAATTGACTGCCCGCGTCCATCAGATCCGGCAGCCTGTCCAGTTGCTGAATAGTTGGATTTGCACGACGGAAAACCGCCATTAAAATACACGTCCTAAACTTATTCCCTCAAGGCATTGTTGGTAGTCCTTTGAAGGGTGCCTATGTATAGTGGTCTTCCCTATAAAAGTGATGGTGTTTCGGATGCTAATAGTAGTTCACCTCGCTTATCTCTCGCTATCTCGTCATCGCACTGTACATAGTTAAATAGAGATCACCTCGGTAAAAAAATAGTGAAATGCCCGAGGCAGTCCCAGTAGGCAGTCTGGTGACATTCTAAACCGAAGACCTGAATTTTCAAAGATCCAACAAAGTCGACTTCCAGCACTCTGCGGATTGCAAAATGGCAATTTCCCCACAATGTTTTAGGCATATCATATTTAGAAACATTGTATCAGTCAAAGTATTCATAATACGTAGAGCCACCGATTCTCTAGACTACCTGTTAATCACAGCTTACTTGTACAGACCAATATACCTATGAAATATTGACGAAAATTTTTGAAGAAATTTATTAAGTATGTGATGATTCGGAAAATGTGAATAAAACACACAGATATCGACTCGTCCACTTGTCATTTATTAGTATAATTTAACAGTAAAAATATATTTATATGTGTAGTAAAAACTTAATAATGTAAAATCGAGGCACTATATGAACCAATATTCGTTATAGTCATATAAATCTCCTTATTGTAAATATAAAAAGCTTACAACCTTAATACAGTGCATAAAATAGTAGAATTTGTTTTCAGCAAATAAGCAAATAGAGCATTAAATAAACATTTTATTGGCGAGTTAACTTGATCGATGGTTAATGGTGAAGGTCGCGGTTTGACGATGGTGCAGGGACACGTTAAATCTCATGGTGCAGTGTCTTGTGGTGTGGAATATAAAGTGGTTTGCGGTGTTAGTTTGGTGAACATTTGCAGTATGCCTTTTTATAAGATCTTTAGGCCAAATGGTTCAATTAATTTCTCAAACTAGGCAATATCGTTTGCCTTCCTTGAGCGTTACAACTATATTTTTATCCGTTTACAACACACAGTTGTCATCAGAAAACCGCATTCCCAACTTCCCAGACACCCTAAATCCGTCAATTAGGGACGATATACAAAGTGGTCTATGCCTAGACGCTGTAAGACATATAGCAGTAGTTAAGCATTGAATTAATAGTGATACAAGTCTACGGATTTCAAGACCATATTTAAAAAAAAATTTATCATTTGACTGAATTGTGAATTTTTCAACTTGATATCATATATATTCATAGATATATAAGGTCTTTTCCCCTGGACAGTTTTTTTCTCAAAAGAAAATATATTTCATTGCAGTATAATCATTAGCATAACTGTTCGCAACTTTTCATATCAATGAGCTCCAGTAGATTTTTATAAAGAAGTCGCTTGCCGTATTTATGGGCTTATAATCCAGGGTGCCGAGCTGCAATGTGTCTGTCAAAATAACAGCATAAGAGAATTGCGTTTAAATATCACGATTCAGTCGAGTCTATTCTAGTCTAGTATAGTTCTGTCTGGTGCAGTGCGGTGCAGTCCGGTTAGTACATCCGGTTCAATCTAGCGAACTGTAGTCCAGTCTCGGCAAGTCGATTCGAGATCAGGTGTGTAAATAACGTTACGTTAGATAAATTATGTAAATATATATATATATATATATATATATATATATTGATTCAGCATTATTTAACATAGTTTTTATATCTTGTCAATAGACCTGTAAGCTGTACATAGTATACATATATTGTTGATTGTGGATTGTTACAGTTGTTCTACTGTATATGATGATTCATGCAGCAAGCACGTTTTAAGACCACATTTTGTCGTCGAGTTTTATCACTTTGGTTTTCTTGAGCGTGCGGTAATGTTTAATGTTGTCCTTTACCATTCGCTGGAGAGCCTCATCGAGTTCGTCCTTTTGATTTTCTGTCATGTCGGGGGCGCGTTTCCAGTGGCCTGGTGTCATCTCTTGCACCACGCGGTTTATCAACGACTTCTCGTCTTCATCCGGCTTTTTCCCGACCACTACGGATATTTTAAAAGAAAACCGTTTCTTATGATAATCGTCTCGCGATCGAAATAATATGGATAGTATCTAATAATTCCCTTGGATCTATTATGCTATTCTTCTATGATATCTGAGATATTTATCAATTTTTTTGTAATCTTGTTTTATTCAACCTTATCACACTGACATTTGCATGTAACATTACTATGGCGATACAATTCTGTGACAACAGAACGCTAAGGGTTGAAGAAGCTTGCACATACCCTATCTACATGCTTGTTAACAAATCTCATTAGTAATATATAGGGAATTACACGATCCAGAACCCGATGATGACGGGGAGTACTTGCCTCTCAGGTGTATTGTATGGGGACGATGTCACCGAGGAGGGGGCAAGAAAAGGAGGTAAGTAGCCCCAAAATGCTTCATAGACATGCTGAGAAAAGCATGGAAATGTGATAAAGACGGAGGAAGAGTACATCGGTAGAGAAAATGCTAGGGATTGGTGCTCCCTTAACAAATGCAATAAGGGAAACCATTGAGAAGATATATGGATCGTTTGAAAGAACATAGAATAGTTAATGTGATTAATGACGTTGTAGAAGACCGTTTGGAATAAGGGGGGGGGGCGAAAGTCTCGTTGTGGCGACCCATAAATTGGATCAACCGAAAGAAAAAGGATATTGTATAGTATATTGTATACAATATGCAGTGATAGCCAATAAAAGACCCGATCTTTTAAAGCTCGTGAGCCCCTGATGCCGTTTGATTATTATCGAGGGCCTTTTATGGCCCGACAACCTACGTTTTTGCTTTGAATACTATATATAGTGCAATACTGAAGAGAAAGGTAACATGATGGTTGATAAGAAAGGTATCAGATAGCTAGATGTAGTTTCTGAAGATCCACAATATCAATCGTATTTGCTGATGCCTCAGTTCCACAGTACATCGTCCTCACGTTCAATACAGATAAGCTTGCTATCTATTCAGTAGTTAAATGAACACCATCCATGCCTGAAACAACTGCTCACATTTTAAACCATTGAATGCAACAATACGACACATCATGTACATTTCTCCGCTGTGTCAACAAAACCACGACGCGATATATTTGAATTGTCAGTAAAAAGTATCGTAGACGTACACTCATTGCCATCTTGTTAAATTCAGTTCTATGCCCCCCAAAATGCTCAAATTCTGCAAATTGTGGTGATTTTGGTCCAACTATTCATAGATCCTCGAATATCACCGTGTATTATTATTCTTAGGTTGTTTACCCGCCCAAGTCGCCCAATACTATTTCCACCCCGTGGATGCACTAATGGACATAACTTATCTTCTGAAAAGTAAAGCCTTAATGGGTTGATATCAATAAATTTATTGCTGAGTAGTACGTACACAAATTTCGTTTACTGGTCCGTGTTTTCTTATCAGGAGCCATATCTGCAAGCTGCTGTATCAACGACGCCATCAATGGACACTGAAATCCTGGAACAGATCGAAGCCGTTGTAATAATTTCATCTCCGCTGTCATTCTAATCGATTCCATTGTCCTTTCATTTTTCCGAAATGTTTTTTCGAACGCGGACACGTTTAAAGACAACAACTTGCAGTCGCTAGTGCACACAAACGAAAGAACACTGACAGGGAGACCTAATAAGACTTCAACGTCGCCAATGATTTCGCCTTTGCCAACAACGCAAATTTCTTGGCGACGGTTAAATTCGTAGCCTTCAGCAGCCGTGTAGCCTTTGATGCGTTTCAACGCGGGTAACTTAGACATGTGGTGGAGTCGATGGCATTGCATCACGCTGTGTCGCTTATCCGGATTCCCGCCGTCACATTTGATAGACGGGACGGCCATATAGCGAAATCGGTCATAATCCAGAGCAGAGAAAATCGCTTGATCTTCCGCACTAAGGGGAATAGGCCTGTAAAGCTCCGGGTATTCGGTTTTATGGTAACGTGGATAGGCAATACACAGAGCCGTTCCTTCGATCAAGAAAAATACATCCTCAAACGGTTTACCCTGTTCTTGTATGTACTTTCCAGTTGTTAAGGTACTAGCCTTAAGTACACTTATCAAACCGCTCCTAAATTGTTCGTTCCACTTTTCAAAGTACGCTGTGTTTAATACGAACTTCGGGATATCGGGATCAGTCTGCGCGGACTCTTCCAGGTCGGTGAACATCGACCTCCTGCGTTTTAATATTTTCTCCTTTATCTTCGCCTCTGAGGTCGATGCCATATTTAGTGTGTTTGCTACTTAATGCTAATGAAACCCTAATGTGCGAATTAATTTAATTGTAAAAAGAAGAAATAAATTCCTACATTACATGCGGTATATTACACCGGCACCACAAAGTTGATGTGTTTGATTTGATGTCAAAGTAAATGACGTTCATGTTATTGAACACGTATAGGCATTACGTCAGAAAAATATGCAGAAAGAAAAACAAAAACTTTCCGCTGTAACCACCGTTTTAATGACGACATTACATTGTGGTGCGTTTTATTGCATTTCATTTCATTAGAAGGTTATACATTACAATGAGCGAAAATCAAGTGTGTAATAAGACCAGGGGTACGATAAAACTCTAGTTATTAAAAACATTGTTTTCCTACATGTATATAAAATATTGAAATCAATAATTTCTTGTAACTTAAGTATTACAAATATTAATTAATATTAATATTACTTAAATATTCAACACTTTAAACATAAACATTTAAAATTACATTATAAAGAGGCGAAAATTATTCAAAACACTTTAAACGTTTAATCCGTAATCGAATTACTAGTCGATGACGATTACGCAAGCGACAAGTGTCGGGAAATTTTATAGAAAAGTCACAACGATTAAACGGAAGAAAATTGTGGCCTTAATGAGTTTTTCAAATCGACCTGGTTTTTTTAGTATATTGAATTAAGTTTTCATGCAGCTCAAATCTGAGACTTACGCAGATCGTGTTCCATGGTTTGCAGCCTGGAGGTGGCGAATTATGAAACACCTGTTGACTGACCACGATCATCTTATATATTCAACACACCTGTATAGTATTGTTCCGAACGAATAACCATTAGCGGCGGCAAATTTCACAGCCCATTTCATGTGAGCCTCATTCACTCTAACAATTTTCCAAGCCATTCCATGTGAGACATTAACGATTAAAGGGGAAAGCATAACTGACAGCTCCTGGAAATTAAGTAAAAATAATGTTACCTATACAGTTTTGCTTTTTCTCACCTCTAAACGTTACAATTTTCTCCCCTTTATTAAAATGGCGTCCATGGTCAGAAGTCTTCGATTTGGTTTGTCACTGAGCAAGAATCTTAATGTTCTGCGGAATGCAACATATTTTGTTGCATCACGTCCGCTGCAACTTACACAGTGTCATAGTCGTGCATTGCCTTTATATTATCACGAAGCTGTAAGTAACCTCGGTATTCTCTGGTTTATTCAGAAAATGTGTTAGTTTACCCCAAGCATGTTTTAATTGACTGACTCGTGACTGTCCTAGTAAAGCTTACTTTCAACTAAAAAGACTTTTCTGTGCTTTATGGGAAACACATTTTTGTTGGGCATGAACTAGACGCAATAAAATTAAATGCCATAGAATTCGTCAGGAAACGCCACTAAAATTACTTTTAACGATGTATTAAAGTATCGCCCGACGCTCGATTTTTGGTCTATAACTTAATTTTAGTCGGCTATCAAAATACGGTTTAATATACAGTACACCCCAAATTAACCACCTATTTGCTCTCGCAAACTCCGCTTCTCAGCACAAAATTCCTAAGCCATGATTTCCTCTTTAATTACCCATGTCATCATCCACAACACTATGATCTCCCGCCACCTTACCGCCATGAAATTGACTAGCCCAAATGATGGCAGGGTCTAATGTATATGTAATAGTGGTATCAGGCCACTTCCCCCTTGAGGAATATG
>WURV02219852.1:0-10505 GCA_011762755.2 Epimenia babai
TTCTCTCTCCAGACATGTATAAATCACTAAATTGACAAATTGCGACTTTAGACTGATTTTGACATGGTGGGTCTCATTTATCTGATGTGATGGGATTTATTGCTGGTATTATATTATTATATTTAGAATATTATGAAACAATATGACATTCTGTGAAGTGAGTTATCAAAAACTTGGTATGAACCAACTTCCCAGTATCCCCCTTTCGCCTAATTTTTGCTAGGTCCAGGATGTGGTTAATTAATGTTAGATGGCTACCAATAAAGTGTCGATTGACACGACTGGAGGGGGGGTGCATTAGTGCAGGATGGGATGAGACGTGATTGTAATTCAATGAAGCTCCAGGTGATAGCATACATGACATGGTTTTTATTTATTTAGAAAACTGCACACCGCATACACATTATTTTCATCAAAATAAGATTCCAATTCTTGAGATGCAAGAGCATTAGTTGCTTTAAACTGCAACGCAGACGGTCAACAGCGCTTTTTAATTTACATATTGAGCAATATTTTCCCGTTCTTATATCGGATACTATATCCCGAAATTAATGGAGAAACGCACAGAAAAAAAACTTGTATCTCCGATGGGACTTGAACCCACGACCTAGAGATTTAACCCGTGTGATGCTCCCACTTAGGTACAGGGGCAAGCTTCCTTGTATTTAGGTATTTAAGTTTTTGAGAACCATTGACATTTCTAATCCGTTGATATTCATGAATATGCATTGTGATCCATATACAACGTGCATGGTGCGTGCAGAGGTGCAAACAACGTACGACATTCATACAAAAACTAAAAACACGCATCGATACGAGACAAGGTGCAACATCAGACAAAACATGGATCGCAATGCATTACAGTGAATTCAAGCGGGACGAGGCTTTCATAAAAATTCACAATTATGCATGCTTACTCCCGAACGGAGTAGGCCTTTATTCTGTCGATTGTGCAAATTGGTATTAAATTTATTTGAGCGGCTATGTACTGATCGATGTGCTATGGTCTTTGGAGCATCATTGAGCAACAACCTCATCACAATCTCCACTCTGCAATTCATGTTCCTCGCCCGAATTCGATCGAATAATGTAGCCAAGTCTAATCTGTATTTACGGGACAAGGAATTCATAATTGTATGTTGCAATATGGTAAAAATTCCTGCCAATTTGATGAATTACACATTTCAGCACAATGCAGATGCAGTGAAGTTCATTAATTTTAGTGCAGACATTTGTCAGACATATAATTAAAATTTTTTTCAGGGCGTTGATTCATACCAGCTTTAAGACAATTGACATTTTGGACATTATCTATAGACGGGAAATTGTATTAACACGTAGCTTTTTGACAGGTCCGTAGACAGTCCTTACTAACAGCCTTGCACAATGATTTGTAGTGTAGCATGCCTTGTACAAATTTTATATATAAGTAAGGTTCCTTGCAGAATGTAGTTAGAGTGAATTTTTGAAATGGAACTGCCAAAAAACCGATTTATCAATTGTCATGGATGTCATCACTAATTTTTCTGATATTTGGTTTTTGTATGCATTTGCAAGATCTTTGATATAGGTCTACGTCGGCCATTTTCAACTGCCAAGTGCCTGCGATTTTAGTGTTAACTGTTTTTTTTACAGTGAAGGCATAACCTCGGTACATCTTGCAAAATACCAGGTATAGGCTCTTATCACTTAGTACATTATCCTGGGTATGTTTGATTGTTGAATATATTGACATGGAATACAACCACAAATTTACCAATGGCACTTAGTACATTATGCAAGGAACTTCGTATATATACATATTCACACATGTAATTCGATAACTATAAACTCATCACCCAGATAATCTAGGCATTTCTTGAACATTGATAACCATAATATACAACCGGTTAACTTGACAGAATTTATCTTCACTTTTTATTATTCTTGAAACATTACTCAAACATGCATTTGTTAGCAAGTTTGAGCGATGCTTAAGGGCTATACATGATGGCCTCGTAGCTACGTAACTATAGGCTGATTTCCCAGGTAATCATTGTTTGGGACATGGGTCTTAATAAAGCTAGCCTAACAATGTGGTTAATTTTAACCGACTGACTTGTAAGGGTGGGTTTAGCTGTATACGAATTGAATAAACTGCATCAATAAATACTAATGTAAGGGGTAGGAGGAAACGTTTATACTTTTAAAAACCCACAAAGTCCGGCCCGATAATGGAACTTCCATTCACGCCAATGGTTCCAAACGTCTACAGGCGGCGGCTTACATATGTCGCACACAGTATTAAGTCTATGATAGATTTAGTTAATTTACAATAGGATTACGACATAGCGTGTAGGTGACAGCCACCATTCACATTATTTAGCTACTAAACCACAGAAAGCCTTTTAACATTCATTGGAAATTACTATTATATTGTAGGGCGTACTCGATTTTGCCAGTTTATTTAACTTGAATCGAACTGCATGGGCTACCTATATCACCCATGGCCGTAAGACTTGAGGCATTTTCTGTCCCAAAAACACTGAAAGTAGTATACTAATGAGGGGGAGAAATGGGAATTCTCACTCGATTTTTTATGTGTAATTTAAGTCACTCAATGTTACTGTTTTAATTGCAGGATCATATCGCCACACATGCACACACCTTCACGAAGGTTGGTGTAGGTGTTCAGAGCTACCTCATCCAACCATCACTCTGAAGGTATCTAGGACAGGCCGGGTCATCCAACATCTCCAACTAGGTAGGAACACCATGTTTATTAAACGACAGAAATAGCACGTTTGTAACTGCTTTCGACCCTCGGGGTATGTCACACACTAGCCATAATAGACTTTGTTGTATGTGACAGGTTATGTGAACTGATAAAATGAGTGAAACTTGCTTGCACATTCATCTAAGCCAGTCTTATACATTCACATAGTGTGTCCAACACATTGTCTTAGCAGAAGGATGTGACATTGAGAACATGAAAACATAACCATCGATACGAAACGATTACATACATATAACAATTATGATTTTCGGGAGGGGGGACATATGCCCATTTTAGGCTACTGAAATTACTTTGCATTTTTGATTACGTTCCTGGTCTATTTCAAAACATTGCAATCTATTTTTCAAGCTCAACCGTACTTAGTTAATCACTAACGTTTAGTGCCGGTAATCCTCTCTTAAGTGATATTTCGGGTAATGCATCAATAAACGCATTAAACAAGGGACTTACAGCTACATTTTTCCTGCATGTTTAGTAATGTTTTATTGATTTTTACAAACTGATATGACATGGTATTTTATTTATAATTTAATCAGTATGGAATGTATTAATCTACGAAGGCTTTGCGTAATTTTGCACACAATTCAACTGTTTCCAGTGCATTACTAGATAGACGGGCTAGAAAACCATTGAAATCCAACATCTTATCCTATGTATTTAATGCATTAACGTAACACCAATTTTGTCATTGTGTTCTGTATACATTCAAGTAACTGGGTAGGGCTGCGCAATTATATGATTATAGAGAATTAATTATTTTTTACAATTCTTGTTTAACTATTATAGTTAATAGGTTTGGAGTTTGATTATCTCCATTAACACAGTGATATATCCTACAATCCTACTCCTAAACACCTTCTGTTCGAGATGAGACATCGCATAACATTGATATAGGTAGCGAGGAATGCAGAGACAAAATGCTGTTTAATTAAGCACATTGGGTACCCCATAAAAATATTGATATAGTTGCTTTTATTAACTACTATTAATGTTGTATGTTACAGACATGTCTCATGATATACATGGCTTCTCTAGTAAGTCGTACTTGTTTTACGCTAATTAGCTCATCTATATTTTACTAAAAATATTTTTATCTTTTTCATGTGCAAAGGAACATATTCATGTATTAAGCATTAAAGATAGTTTACATTAAAAAATTTAACCAAGGACATTTTTGTGGTTAAATCTATAACTATTATATATTTGTATAAACAAGCGTGTCACAAGAACTACCGCGATAATCACTACACGATGGCCTTTTGTATAATAGGCCGATTACCAAGGTAATCGTCTAGGCCATTCATGGCCCTTGACAAAGCTAGCCTGCAAATATGGTAATCAACATTTTGATTAGCCTCGCTTAAACGGGGTTGAGGAAACCAGCTACTGTGATAAAGGCAACAAGTCGTGTACTGGTTGAGAGCGGGAATTCAACCCAACAGTGGAAGTCCATTGGATTAAAGTCAAACACGAATCAATAGGAAAAATTGCGCCCTATGTACATCTAAAATTTCATCACTTTTCAAAAATTTCAATCTGAAAATATTTCCCGTTTCTTATACTATCATTAAATTGATGCGAGAATTCTGTTTACGTCAAAGTTAATCATGGCAAATCGAGCAACTACGCTAAGGCCTTGTTTTATGTATTCACAGGCTTATTAACAAAGTGATCATTTTCTAGGCCATTCTCTAGCCCTTAAAGTTAGCCTAGGTTGTAGTTAACATTTATTCGCCTCACTATAAGGGGAGGGGTCAAACACCATTGACATAACACCCTAGCAGGGAGGTCAGTGATAGACAGCCTATCTACAATGTTTTATTTTACTGCCATATTCCTTTGTCTTTATGACACCAAGTCATAGAGCCTCTAATGCACAGCCCTCTAATACGGAAAGCCGTGACAAAACAAGATTGCTAGGGCTCCTGGATCACCAGGGGTTTTAAGGTATTTTCAGCCATAAAAACGCTACAAATTACTAGTACTATTAGTTTTACTAGTGATAGTGAGAATCAAACCAGGGTTCTCTGGAATCAAGTAAAACACTTTAGTCACGTGTTTACTGCCCCATAATATTCATTTCAATACAATCACTTGTCAATTTTAAGTTTTGTTATTTCTGTTATATCTTTATTAAATGTACTCAACATAATTCTGATTAAGGCACAGTGAATCATACAAAGTTTATTTTTAACTTAACAGCGTATTATTCGAATGCTACCTTATCTCAAGTACCAAGCCCGGACTATAGTAGCAATATTCATGTTCGCATCTGGATCAGAAACAATTGTCAAATGCTTCCTGCAAATACTCTGACCAGACGCCATATGGGACTCTCAGCTCTGGTTATGTTATTGTGCTGTCGTGAGGATATGCCTTTAAGTTAAGGACTGCCGAAATCATTCAGTAACCATAATGGGATAGCAAAATAGTTCAGATTAGTATCTAAAGGTGAGAGTAAATTCTTTACAAATTATTTACATTATGGGTTATCTATATGGGTAGCTCCGGCCGTCCTTACTTTGATAGCAGCGATATATATGTGATAAAAAAAATTAATATACAGTAATACTCAAATCATCAACTTGGAAAAACATAGCAATTAGACGATACCATCATTCGACATCACATGTAAGCGATGACATTTAGCATCATACAGAAGCTACATTCTCAAGACAAACTTATGGTAGCATGTCTATAACTGCCAACTAAATGTTTTCATGTTCATATGATTGGAATGTAGGTTGTTCATGCAGTGGATGGCGACTTAACAGTGCATGTAACATTGGCTGCATCAGTTGTAAATTCTATCCACTCTCCATTGTATACTGCTAGTGCTCAAGTTAAAAGTTGTCTTGTAGTAATCTTTTGTGTAAGGTTGACTTATGGTGTCACCGCATTGTTATTTAATTCACTCTTATTACATTTTATAAGCATCATGCCCCTGATTTTGATTTGCAAACATAAAATACGTGCTCCTTTTGAGTCTAACATAATTGGACACGATAATATATCAATTCTGTATTTCATGGTGTATTAGTCGGGTAACATTTTTTGTCTAATTTTAATGTTAAGCATTTCATTGACATGTAATATTGAGCCATGCATACTTTTGATACAGCATAATTTTCACAAAGATCCGACTATATACACCGCGATATACAGTACACATATTATAGTGTATCAGTTTTAGGGGTGGTACGAGTATTAGTTTGTTAGTAGTGTTAGTATGTTGTTAGTCGTTAGTATTATAGTCATGTATGCGATACTCATGACCTATTAGATAAAGTACATAACATCCATTATCTTTTAAGTTAATTTTGCTGACTCGTGTGGCACTATATTGCCAACGTGCTATAGTGCATATTGACTATTTTGGCTCTGGATTCGTTACATGTGCTTTATTTTACAGATGGTAACAGGATATGGTGGTGCAGATCTAAGTATAAGAGCATCCGTGAGTTCATGAATGCAAATCAAGATCAGGATCGCGGTCAAAATTGCCGTCTGTTGGTTGAGATGCATGCAGTGAGCGATAGATGATCGCAGATCTAGCTAAAGATTAGTTTACCAAAGTGGTCAGCCAAATAATTATGTTTGACACAATACGGATTTTATTTTTACTCGTTAATCTGAATTGTTCACTGATTATGATGGTGATGTGTTTGTGGTTTGGTACTTGGTAACTGGTTCCTGCTTACACACAATCATTTACACGCTATGGTTCTATCCAGCATCAGACAAACACAAAAACACTCTAGGGTAACTGGTTCCTGCTTACACACACAATCATTTATTTACACACTATGGTTCTATCCAGCATAAGGCAAACACAAAAACACTCTAGGCTTAAAGATGGTTGATTAGATTTTGGCTACACACTTACACAAGAGACGTTATTTTTATTAACATTTCAACAATTAAATCGAAATGAAATAAATCAACCTCTATATTTGGAACAAATTGTCCTCTATAAAGTAGCTGAGAGCAATCAAGCAGGGCATCGTCTGATCACATCCCCGTAGCCTATCTACTCTATTAGCTATATTATTCATCATTATACTTGTTATTTTATTACTTTTTACTACTATTACGGGTAATATAATTTGGTATTTCATGCCGTTATGGTATTTTATTTTATTATGTCATTTTATTTTAATAGTTTAATTTTTTTTTTGTGATTTTATTTATTTTATTAAGGTACGTATTTATTTTTATTTCATGATACAAATATTTAGTTATTTTAATCTTTTATTTCATACTTAACCCAGATTCGATTTTTACTTTTATTTCGCATAGGCCTATGCTTTTTGTCTAATTTTGGTGACTGGGTTTGTCGGTTTTTGTTTTTATTTGGATGTGATAAGACGTTTAGAGAAAAATAATCCCTCTATTTTTAGTTGCACTGAGGTTGATAATGTTATTACTGGTGTTTCGTTATCAAAAAATCAGGCTCACAAATGGTGCAATACAGTGCTTAGATTTTGTACTTTCATTCCGAAATGCCAAGTAGTGAAAAAGTTTTGTATACAGGAATTAATGTAACTTGCATCCGCAACTAAAATCACTAACCACAAACCACACAAAGACTACATTCAAACATAATACTTAACCTTTCGGTTATAAAATAACGTCACTAGTTTTTTACTTGGGTACAGGTATAACATGATAAACAATTGACATTTTTACAATTCAGACACCAACCGCCATAAAACATACAAAACTAGAATAGGACAACGGGACAAGCAGCTAAATCACAGTGAGCTACTGATCATCACCCTCACGATATTTGACAATGTTGACAATCACACATTAAAATACAAATCACAGCGACAAAGAGGCACACCACTAACACCATAGTCACGCTGTACTAACCGGGGTAGCTGAGCTTGAACCAATACCCACATCGCATTGAGCACTAACACCCCGAATGACACCCGAGCCCAACCACACCATAGCCAAATGATCCTGCTGCCACTGATCACGCTATCGTACATGGACTTTGGATTCAATATTAAATTCAATATTAACTAATTAGATTCCCGACATAACCCACATGTATCATGGTACGGAAAGCAGTTCATGTGTATGCATAAAATAATTTGCAGAAAGTGTCATAGTGCATACAAAAAGATTTATTACATACGCCAAGATGCAGACACTAGCTTAAAATTACCTTAGACAACTTTATTAAACAGAAAATCTAGCAAAACCTTATTTTATCTAGACTAGCAGTAATTCAAGATTTTATGCTATACCACATTAAATGCAAAGTGGAATCCTAATCAATCAAAAACTGTAGTAATTAGCACACTGATGAATGAGAACATACTGCATAATTTTTGTATAGAGTAATAACAGTTAAATGACGTCTGGCTCACGAAGGACTTGAGGGGTTTAATTTATAGCTGGGTTTAATTTATAACTTAAGTTCTAATATATGAATCGTCAACTGAATTATAATTCAATTAACATGTAACAACAAACTAACTACAACAGTGACAGTCAAATAAAATCTTTTAATTAAATTTAGCGGTCTTAAATTAGCCACTAACATTTGAAATCAATTCACAAGATAAGGTTATATTGGATATCTTACTGTACTAGCCAAAAAGCACAGCTGTCGATAACTTTACATTGATAAATGCTAAAATCTGAGTAAATGCAGAGCTTTTATTTTAGATCTATTACCTCCATAAAGCTATATGGAGCAATAGTAGCAATAGAGAGTTCACGGGTCTGGATTATTTAGGCAGGAAACATACATACATACATATTGTAGCTCGCTAAAAATCGAAACAATACAGAAGATATGCAGTCTATTGTGGTCTTTTCTAGGCAATCGCCAGGTAAAATATTTAGCATTTCGAGTATTAACACAATGCGATAGGGGTTGGGAGTTGGTGTAATGGTTAGAGCATAGTCCGGACATTGTACTTAAGATGATCTTTCGTTACGTTAAGTCAAATGGATCTACTATAATTGTTTTACTTGCTATTTTTCCTTAAGCACAAGCTTAGGAACATAAATTCACAATTCACGAATTGCTACAAATTATCGCGTCTGTGCTTTAGTATATAACTACCGTTGTTGGCTTTTATCGCATTATCATTTACTTTACCTTGAGCTGTATTTTTTATCTCAATTTTATCATAGTATAACAAATATGAAATATTTCAACAGATTTAAATTTGACTAGTGATACATTTGATGTACATATGGGGCAGTTTTCTTAGTGGTTACGGTGTTCAACTTTCAATCCAGACATCTCTCATTCAATTTCCATTCTCATTACTATACTACCTGGGGCATTTTCCGGTAGCCATTTTCTCCCCCCGGTATAAGCGAGGCTAGTCAAAACACAGGGACAGAATGGCCTAGAGAACGTTTTCCTTGGTAATAACTAATCAGCCTATAATTGCATAATTCAAGACCATCTCTAGTGCCCACAATCACCGCACAAACTTTTGAACAAAGAGCCATTATTGAGGAAAGAAAAAAAATCGAATGAAAAGTTTCAAATATTTGTTTTGATAAGTGGTAATGATTTATTTAATTTCAATGTCTCACTTTTGGATATTAACGGAGAATAGCTAAGTTTGATTAAACCACAATAACGCCCTGAGGTACATTTATTTAATGTTTTAAATGTCTCATAATACATATATATATGTCCCTTCGCGCCTAAAGAGGTTAATATTTTTGTCAAACCAAACAGCTGTAAATAGCGCAAAACGAGTACGACGTATTGGAGAAGCCACGTATATGACATGACTTAAACATTTATAATAGTAAAAGCAACTATGTATATCGATTTTTTCACGGGGGGTAGTCAAAATCGTTCTTTTAATTACCGTTTTTTTGGGGCATTCCCCTCCTGCTATATCAATGTTGAGTGATGTTTCATCTCCAACAGAAGGCGTTTGATTTTTTGTTCACTAGTGTATCACTAACATTAAATGTGAATGTAACAGCTTATTGACTGAGATAATGATACTGTTAAGTGCTAAATCATAATCAAGGTCATTAAGGGGTTGCCTTCACTTACCGTATTTTACGATATAGCTAACACGGCAACCCATACCTCTTAGTGTATCACTGTATTAATTATAAGTGTATAATTTAATTCAAAACAGAATTATAGTTCAAACTAAATGTAAAAATAAATTAACGGTTAATCGATTGATTAATCTTTTAAAAATGCAGGCCTACTTGTTTTCATCATGAAATAATGAACGCAATAATAAAAATTGGTGCTACGTTAACGCATTAAATACATAGGATGGTATGTGGGATTTGGATGGGTATCTATCTCGTCTATCTAGTAACGCACTGAAAACCGTTAAAATGTATGCAAAATTATGCGAAGCTTTCATGGATATACACATGCCATATTAATCAAATAAAAAATCAAATACAATATCCCATCAGGGCGAGGAAATCAATGTTACGTTACTAAACGTGCAGGGAAAAATAGAAATGGATGTTAGCTTTTAGTTATTCAATTTAATGGATTTCCCGAAAACAGGTTATCAAAAAATGTTTCATGGCACTACACGTTACTGGAGAGAAATTAAATGATATAAAAATGAAATTAATTCTGATATGTATGTAATCGTTTGTTTTTCGGCATTTTCAATGTTAAATCCTTGTAATGCGATTAAGTTTAATGCACTGTCAAAAGGACTTAATTAGATTTTGTGCCAAGTTTGCCTAGTATTTTTATTAT
>WURV02219874.1:0-10504 GCA_011762755.2 Epimenia babai
GTTTTAGTTGTGCTGTTGGACAGTAGGGTTGTGTGTTTTAGTTATGTTGTTGGATGGTAGGGTTGTGTGTTTTAGTTATGTTGTTGGATGGTAGGGTTGTGTGTTTTAGTTCTGTTGTTGGATGGTAGGGTTGTGTGTTTTAGTTGTGTTGTTGGATGGTAGGGTTGTGTATTTTAGTTGTGTTCATAAATGTATTCACTTACTGTTATGTATAAATATTTAGTTTTACATTATACTTATATAAGTATTTATGTCGTTGAAGCACCACAAGGGCTGTACTTATTATAACTAAAGTATAAGGAGGATGAATAAGAATATCCTGGTTTATATTATTAGGTCTAACAGTACACCTGTAGTAAGATTTCGACCTTACCTAGTCACATCACAGGCAAGATGTCCTTACATAACTGCACATAACTGAAAGCGCCACTCAGACCCTCTGCCCTGCCCTTCACACACGGGCGTTACAGTGTTTATTTCCCCGAAGATGCCACAGATTGTATATCAGCCGGACCACCAGGGATCGAAGCACGCTCGTGTGGATACAACTCCAATGACCTCACCACTCACTGGCCCGAAACTAGAAAGCAGTAACCTAAATACTAATGTGTTTTCTTGCCCTATCAATAAATACTTTTAGTTATTGTTACCCTGACCTTTGACCTTGTCGTACCATCTGCCTCCCCTCGGACCTTGTTGCACTATGACCTTTGACCTTGTCGCTCCATCGCCCTTTCTAGTGACCATGTTGTTACATTCTCCTGATCTTTGACCATGTTGTTACATTTCTCCTGATCTTTGACCATGTTACATCATCCTAACCATCACATTGTGACATTATCCTGACCTTTAACCCTATCGCTACTTTACCCTGACCTTTGACCTTATCGCTACATCACCCCCTGACCTTCGACCTCGTCGCCGTTTTAGGATGATTTCCTCGATGACTACAGCGATTGCCAACATTACAAAGTACCCCTCACCCACGGCTCGTTGCTCATCATGGAGGGGAGTACTCAGTCACACTGGCAGGTAATTCAACTTAAAACTCTCCGTTTATTCTCTCATGTCTCTGTCGCCAAATTTTTCACGTACGAAATGTTTTTCTTAGGAAAAAAATCGTCTTCTCAAGAACCGCTTATCGCGGAGGTCTGCTATTCGGTAAATATTATCCTTGGGTTGGTCCCCTCCAGATTTGATCATGGTATTGTCATCGCAGTTAGGGGGAGTAACTTCCGCCGATGTTCGTATTTTTTCTTTAAAAAATCAGAGCATTAGAATATTATCAGTATTGTATATATATTAATGTCTACAAATCGAGTGTGCCACATTACACTTTTTCAGCATCGTAAAGGGCTTTGAATAAATAACTACATAGTTTTTTATTTAGACCATTTTACGAAATATTCATATTTACAACCCCTGGTAGCTATTTTGAGAAAGGCATGCCTGGTCAATAAAACGTTTCCCAATCGGCATGTCGATTTACGGTATAAACAAAGTGACAGACAGCACTACAACTTCATTATACTTAAGGTATTTAACCCTTAGCACTCTGTTGTCACAGAATTGTACTGCTATAGTAATGTGATATCCAGACATGAGTGTGCTGAGGGTTAATACCTTGGACCACTTCATCGAACGTTTTCACTGCGCAAGCTCAAATAGGAATATATTCATGAGTATAAATATATTTTATAATTGATGCGAATGCTTGTTTATCGATTTCTCTTAGTTTCAAAACGTATTACGTTTCTGTTTTTTCTTATCGATGTAATGTGGCTTCCTGTACTGGACATCCCCATCAAAGAGTGTAATAACTCCTGCTTACTCGACTACTTTTTTGTAGCATTGTATTCCCAAGGAATACCACAGTCGTGATCCCCGAATCAACCTCACCTTCCGTGCCTTCGTCCAATCCTAGCCCGGCCCTGGTCCCTGCCCTCAGCCCCACCCTCATCGTACGCAGTGGAGGCAGTGAAGATTGTAACGTATTTAGGTTACACGGCGGTGTTTTGTAACAAATCTAGTTATTTGAATGTCGTACTATTTATTTTTATATTACGAACCGCGCGTCATGTATATATCCAATATCAAGTTCAATGTCATTTCATCCCCCTATTATTTCGTACATATTATCCATTTGCCCTTGCTCAAATATAGCTCCTGTTAACTCAGTTACGCTACAGATTACATAAACTCTCGTCAGTTATTGATAGACACCTGTGAGACGCACGAATCCTGTCCGTCTGTCCATCCGTCCGTCCGTCCATCCGTTTGTCCGTCCGTACTCTCGCCGTGGTTCGGGTTAGCGAACGTAGTTAGCGTTAGTTTCACTGCCATCACTCTAAGCCAGTTCCACGTGAGAATCATCTTCCTGCCACAACAGCCCGACATGTAGACACATCGAAGTACATACCAACTAGCCACTAATGTCACTAATATGAAGCATAGATCACACGAACCAAATACAGTCGCCAATAACGCCGGTAGTCTACAACTAGTGGCCGCTGGTGTCATATTATGTTATATTAATGTAATAAAGTATTTCTATAGCGCATAGTCAGAAGTAAACCCCTCTCACGTGCGCTTTATAATAACTAAATTGAAAATACTGAAACAAAACTAGGGGTAAACCTGGAAAAATAAATACGTTTTAAGCCGTGATTTCAAAGAATTTTATGATGTAAGTGATGGAATGGCCAGTGGAAAGTTATTCCACAAAGTAGGGCCTATGCTGGAAAAATGTGATTCATCAGACGTAACCAGACGTTATATTCATGTTATTCTTACTGTTATCATTGTTATAATTATTATTGTAAGTGTATTTATATTGCTGCATAGAGTAAATAACTTTTAGCAACGGTGCAGTTCATTAATTTCAGCTGAAATATACACCTCGTACCTAAAAATTCTGCATGAAATCCACGATATGGATCAATATTCATACTCTACTTGCAGCAGGGGACAATATATAAAATAAATAACATTAACCCTTTTCATGCTACCGTATTGTGGACCCGATACTCGCAGTATATATAATCTACAGTAGTTCTCACGCCATCTTGGATAACAGTAATAATGTGTGTAACCTCGGGTTATAAAATATATTTGTCTTTACCCGTATTTGGTCAAAGAATCACGATTGCATAGCTAAACATACATACAGTATGCCATATACCGTGTATATACGTCAGTGGGCATTTACACATTTGTGTCGTGATGTATATGTACGTCGGTGGCTGTTGACACATTTGTGTCATTGATGTATATGTATGTCAGAGGGCGTTGACACATTTGTGTCATGGCATATATACATCCGCGGCAGTTTGATACATCAAGATTTAAAATCATTTAGTAGGTAAAAATAATATTAACTGCTAAATATGGCAGGTAACGATTAATTTTTTTAATCGTTAACTTTTGCAGATTTAATGATTAATTAATAGTTAATTTCAATTAAATCGTTAAAAATTCCGTAATTGCATATATTAACAAATTTATGATGTCATTTAAATCTGACATCTGTCCATGACATTTCTTTTATGCTGATACTCGTTAAAACAAAAACTGAAAGATGTGATAACCATGTTGATCAGCGGTTCTCAAGGTGTGGTATATAATAAAATTCATCATGTTTCGCTGACATTTTGCCATTGGATGAACATGAAAAGCAAGTTAACTCCCAATAACAATGGAGAACAACGCATTATATACCAGTGAAGCAGAATACGCTACATACTACGCGTGCGATGATATTTTTAGACGCACTGCCGCAGTTTTGCTGGCGATTATGCAGGCTCACTTGTTACAATTTCTCCAGACTTAGGGTAAATATCGTTTCAGGACAAGCCGATTTAAAAGAAAGATGTGAGCAACATTTGGGGTTTCACATGGCTAGCCTAAATTATCATATGCTCTTTTTGGACAAGATTTGTAAAAGGCGCGTAAGTTGTTTCTATGGGGAGTTCTGCGTCTTTCCGTTTTGTTGATAAATTCAACCATCGAATTGATTGGTATATTTTTTATGTCCTTTTGAGTAGTTGTTAGTGGGAGCAGGAAGACAGGAGTGTCTTGCTTGTTGACGCATTGAACATGAGTCAATTAGTGGATCAGTTTTTCTTCTGAAAAGCTCATGACCACTAGTGGAATTTCGAATGAAATGAGTTTGTCAGATTCATACTATAGCCTAATGGTTATATTGAGGACCGTCTTAGGATTTTTGTATTTGATCATATCTAGAGAGTGCCCCACATTTATTGTGTGGACTCTATATTAATTAGGAATATATTAAATTGGTCTAGTAATCGAATTAGTTTTCCCACATAAACAGAAGGATCATCAATCTGAATGTTAATATCACGGACAAGTAAAAGGTTAGGTGTGTCAGTTATACGGATAGAGAGAAGGGTTTCAAGTTCTGAGAGAAACTGTGGTATTGAGTTAGAGGGTGGTCAGTAGATGCTGATGATATGTTTCAGTTGATGGCTGATATAGAGTTCAATGAATTCGAAAGATGTGATATCCGTGATTTTCGTTGTGGAAGAAAGTGTACGTGTTGAGACACTGGATTAATAAACACCAGCGACACCACCGTCGTGAGTATTAGTCTTCCGTGGACGACTGAAGATGGAGTAATCAGGTGCTAAAAGATCATATGTAACTCTTCCATTAGCACCGTCATCTCTTAACCAAGTTTCGGTGATGGCGAAATACTCTGGTTGTAGGTCTGATATAATCTCATGAACATTGGCTGCTTTATTGTTCAAGGGACGCGCGTTCCATTGCGAATTTGACTGCTAGCAATGGTTGAGTTTCTGCTGATGGAGCTAAAATGGCGGTTGAGGGATTGTTAGGTATGTAACTTGCTGTGTCCGGTGTATTCCTGGCTGTGTTTTGTACATAGCGTTTATGAATATTTTTCCCACCTCTCTTACCTCGGGCTGAATAAAGGTGACTCCTCTTTAAGTCTGAGAGTATTTTTTTGCCCAGATTGCTTCAATCCGTCTGTGTCCCAGTTAACGGTGGTGGCTGGATGCACCTCATTCCAGTACCAATCCTCTCCACTTCCACACGCACTACATCGTGTGTGTGTGTCCTTTTTAGTTAGACCAACATTCCTGCCTCCTTACACCTGTTTCCTCCACATCTTTCTAGGTTGTCCTCGCTTTCTCAACTTCCACCTCAAACCCTTCCAGAACATGTATATTTTTCATCCTAAGCGAGCCCATATCCAACATTTCGCACACAACATGAAATCGTCCATTACCTTCTTTATACACACACTTCGAACTCACAGCCTCGAACCACCATATTTGTGCTTCCTATATTTACCTTCTATCCCTTGTTTTCAAACGCATTTCATTTTCATAACTTCTCCCTCAGTCACTCAATCGGTTTGCTCATCAAAATCAGGTGATATACAATTTGCTCAAGCTTTCTCCTGTCCCTTTCGTAACCACAAATTCAAACAACAGTTATAATGAATATTAAATTATAGAATTGGAACACAGCAAGAAATTGTTTATAATACGTGTGATGCTCATTCTTATTTATTCAAACTGCTCTAGCGGCCATCTTGATTCCACACTTTCTCTCTCTCCTCCAGTAATCCAAGCCTCTGTACTTGAATGTCTCGCTTTCTTTTTTTCCGACTTCGAATCCGACCGTCAAACTGTTAACTATTTCTTTGAAAGACTCTGTACCTGCCCATATAAAGTCATTGACATGAATTAAGAACATTCCTTGCAAGAATTTGTCATGGTGATAGTAAAAAAGGGATGGATCTATCATTGACCGATTGCAATTTAACTTGACTAACTCATCTCGCACACTGAAGTACCATGCTCGCGAGGCATCATTTAACCCATACACGCATTTTTGTAACTTCCATAATATCCCCTCTCTGTTGCTTCAGGTGGTCGTACGTAAATATCTCGGTCTATGACATTCCCCTGAAGGAAGGCAGCCTTTATATCTATGGTATTGCACTTGCGTGACAGAGATGATGCAATACCTAAGAAGATTCTCAGTGTATCCTTGCTTGCTATTGTGGAATCCCTTTGAACCTTTACAGGTTCTTCAAATCCTCAAGCTACTAAACGTGCTTTGGTTATTCTTTTTCCATCTATTACTTTTTCAGCAATCACCCATCTAGTTGAGAGATGGCTGATTATTATCTGGTACCTCTTCGTATACTTGAAATGCTTTCCAACTGTCTTAATTCAAGAGTTTTAGCTTCTTTAACATCATGAGAATTGTGATTTACTAAGGGTACATAATATACAGCAGGTTCATATGCAGCCATTGTGGGAGAATCAGTTTCCTGTTGTGCATTTTCAGAATCATTGCTATCTTCAGTAGGGTCTGCCTGAATTTCACTGGATTCCGTCCAACTCTCAACACCAACTTAAAAATCTACTGGTTGTATTTCGTTTGTTGTTTTATCTTGTACATTGAACCATGGTTTATACTTCCCAGCTGCCTTACCTTCTCGACTAATCACTTGACCTTCCTTCCATACCGTACTTCCTGTGGGCAACTACTTGATCGTACTCCTTAACTTGGGTAATGTGTTTGTCTTTTACAGATTTATTATCAGGCTCAGCAGTATCAACCTGTTTATACTAATGTTCATCACTTTCGTACGCAGTGTCTGATAGAATTTCTGAGTTTTCTTCATAGTGTGACTGGTTCATGTCCGATGAAACTACTTGTTGAAGATACTATTAATTTTCATCAATCTGCACAGATGCACCTCAACATATATGCTGCCATGTCGTACAAATACAATTTTGTTGTCTTGTCCCAAAACTTTACCTAGTCTTTGTCACCAGGCTCGAATGTAATTTATATAACACATGATTCCACATGTGACACCTCTAAACTTGGTGTTTAGAGTAAATACTTATACATTAAATAATTCCATTATAACTTGAAAAATGTCAGTATATAATCGGCATCATTCCGCTCCCTCTGGGTGCCAACTTTTCACAATTATGCAGGTGGGCCTATTCTCAGCACTCGCCCTGCCACTTTGCTTGCCATACCTACATGTCACTCTTATTACTTTATCCTCGAATGACAACACCATCGGCACCACCCTGTCGTGTATCCTTGACCCTCCACAACTCTCTTACACAGCTCTTCCTGGACTAAAACTCGTACATCGGCAGCATATGCTGAAGTGAAACACCATCACTTTAACCAGAACACCACAATTTATATCTCCTTCCCTGCGTTTCGTGCCCTCTCCACCTCCCTTCTTGTGAACTTCACACATCCATCCTCTTCATTTCCTCACACACCTCCGTTCTGCTGACATAAACTACCTACATTCCAACTTCCCACCCTGACAGTATTATTGGGATTTCTGTCATTGTGCAAGTTGCGCTCATGCGAGCCCGGATCAGGGTTTGCACCTTCCTCTTTCTGGTAGACAGGTATTGCCCACTCCAGCCTCTGGGTTGGCTGGTGCTCATGTTTGTTTCAGAAGGATTTGGAGGCTGGTTTTCTCCAGGGAGCATGCACTTATGTACCACCAACCTTATTTTTTAAACATGAGCAGTGCCCCCGAAACAAGCCTCAACTATGATTTTAAGAAATCTTTAGGAATACGCAGTTTTCCTTTTATCCAAATGGCCAGTGATGTCTTATTGTGATGCCGCCTATTTGCAGTCTTATTTTTGGCGTCATAGGGTATTTGGCCTCACCAACTCGGTTGTTTTGGTGTCTGTTCAGTCTTCACAGATGCGCAACTACACTTCTGAAGATGGTTTCTCTCGGGCCTTTTTTTAGGCGACAGGAAATTTTGTTTTTAAAAGAGTAGATGAATCAGCAAGTGTATAATTATAATTATTATTATAATAATAAAGCAAGCTTTGTTTAGAGTGCTGAATTATCCCTTGGTCAATAAGGATGACACTTTACAAGATTACGACCTAAAAAACATAAATTAATGAAATTATGTCTTATTTGAGAAGTACTGCAATGCCCAGTCATGGCTTTAAACTTGTATTAACACTTACAGTATACACATACGTACTTACTTTGGATTATGAAGAATTAAATTTAAATATGTAACAAAATTTAAACTAAAAACATGCATTCGAACTGTTCAGTAAGTTGATGTGTAAACACGAGTGAAGTGAAGAGGAGAGTTTTGAGTTTGGGTTTGAAGATGTTTAGTGTTGGAGATATTTTGATGTCAAGAGGGAAAGCATTGAAGTGTAGAGCGGAGTTGATGGTGAAAGTACGATCACTGAAATGCTCACGCTTAGATCTTGGGACAACCAGATTGAGTGTTTTCGACTGTCTTGTGTTTCTGGCGGACTTATGGATGACTGGGAGATCGCTGAGATACTTTGGTGCAGTGAGATTAAGACATTTGTAGGTAAGAACAAGCGTTTTAAACTGTATGCGCTGTTCCACAGGAAGCCAATGAAGGGTGATCAGGGTGGGAGTGTTATGTTGAGAGCGACGGGTCTGAGTGAGAAGTCGAGCTGCGCTGTTTTGGAGCTTCTGGAGTCATTGAATGTCACAGGCTCGAAAGTTAGTAAGAAGGGAATTGGAGTTGTCAATACGGGCAGATACAAAAGTGTGAACGAGCGTTTGGCAGAAGGTTGAGTTCAGATATTTTGAAATAGACGAGATGTTTTTGAGACTAATAGCGAGATTTAATGATATTGTTGATGTGATTTCTGAAGGTGAAGTGAGAGTCGAATGTGACACCTAGGTTACCAGCAGTAGCAGTAGGAGTTATGGTAGTATCATCGAAAGAATCCCTGTAGCTCAGTTGTGGTTGTGTGTTCAAGTCCTACCAGAGGTTTTTCTGTGCATTTCTCTCCAGAATTACCACATCAATCAACGGTGTATGCTCAACCCATGATATTTTTTAGTTAATGATCATGGCAGTTTTTTTATTGGTAATTTTCCACGCACATGAGTTTGAGTAACGAATAGAGAAATATATCTCATCTCGTCATTTTTGCATCCATCTGTTTGCAGATGTTCAAACGTAATTTTTACGTTAATGTTAGTCGCATGGAACAATAATGCTCTCTGATTAATGGACAAGACAAAATAGAGAAGGATTTTTTCAAAGTTCCTTCAAAAATCTTCTTGTTTTTGATTAACTGAATTTTAAAATCTGTTTGTTCATCTCATATTACTTTGAGGCAGTTTGGAAAAATAACTGGTTAACCCCTAGACAATAACCGCGTTTACAACAGTTAACTGTCAACGATTACCATATTTTAACACATTAGTGCATAGTATAGTTTGTACTTTTAATCAACTTATCCCAGAGACGTGTTCATGGATGAACTTTCAAAATCTCTTCTTGTTTTTGATTAACAGTTTTTTGGAAATCAAGTTTTTGGGGGCACATTTTCGTGTCTCTTTTAGCTAGGAAAATTAATGGTATTAATTTCGCATCAAGTGATAAATAAACTTATCCCAGAGACGTGTTCATGGATGAACTTTCAAAATCTCTTCTTGTTTTTGATTAACAGTTTTTTTGAAATCAAGTTATTGGGGGCACATTTTCATGTCTCTTTTAGCTAGGAAGATTAATTGATATATATGTTGCATCAAGCGATGAATGAACTTATCCCACAAACGTGTTCATGGATGAACTTTCAAAATCTCTTCTTGTTTTTGATTAACAGTTTTTCAGAAATCACATTTTTGGGGGCACATTTTTGTGCCTCCTCTAGCTTGGAAAATTAAATTGTATTAATGTCACATCAAGCGATAAATGAACTTATTCCATATTCTATTTTCTTATTTTTGAAGGCACATTTTCTTGTCTTTTGTAGTTTACTGACTATTAGCTCTGTGGAGCTTGTCTGTTTATTGGTGTAATCTTAAATTTGATTAATCTCATTTTATGAGGTTTTTTCAATTATTAGTTTCACATGTTTTATCACTACGGCAGGGCTTTTTTGACCAAATGCCATCTAAGGTTTTCGGACTTAGTCCGGGAAAGGTTTTTCTTTTATTGTTAAAGGCTATTTCTGGTGGAGGCAGTTACAGAAAAAAATGTATCAAGCTGAACCTTCATAAAACCAGTCTTGCTTTATTGATTGATAACTATTTCAGTTTATCAAGATTTTCTGTGGGCTGTTTGGGATGTTTTTTGGTGCAAGCAGTTACAGAAAAAAATGTATCAAGCTGAACATTCATAAAACCCATCTGGCTTGATTGATTGATAAATATTTTAAATTAGGCAAGATTTTTCGTGGCCTGTTTGGGATGTTTTTTGGTGCAAGCAGTTACAGAAAAAAATGTATCAAGCTGAAAATTCATAAAACCCGTCTTGCTTGCTCTTAATGATCACTATTTCAATTTAGGCAAGATTTTTTTGTGGGCTGTTTGGGATGTTTTTTGGTGCAAGCAGTTACAGAAAAAAATGTATCAAGCTGAACATTCATAAAACCCGTCTTGCTTGCTCTTAATGATCACTATTTCAATTTAGGCAAGATTTTTTTGTGGGCTGTTTGGG
>WURV02219885.1:0-10504 GCA_011762755.2 Epimenia babai
TTAGCAGAGCTGTCAAACACACTTTACATGAAACAATAGCCTAACGCTCTAAGACTATAATGTAATTACCTAAATTATATAAAATTAACACCTTACAGTATACAGGTAATTCACATCGATGTTAGATACTTTTATGTACATTTACAGTGAGCACGAAATAAATAAGATATTATACGGCAAAAGTAAACTGTAACACCATATACCACAACACGGACTAACGTGTCAACATGGTGGGTGCTTTGTCTCAGTCATTCATATGGCTTACTCAGACCGCGGTTTTCATGTTATATTAGTTAGTTAAAACCCCCACTAGGCATTGCAGTACTCCGCAAATTGCATGTAACTGCATTATTTCGTGTTTTTTTGGTCGTAGCACTGTAAAGTATCGTCAACATCATCTTGTCATTATTGACCAAGGGATAATTCAGACTTTAAATAGGCTTCATCATTATTAGTTTTACTTAGACATTGGATCTTCGTCCATTCACGTCACCAGTTTCTAACACCGACGGTCAGTCAACCTCTGTAGCGCACTATGCTGAATCTGCCTGAGGTGACGGCTATGTCACCTACAGCAGTAAGAGCGGGACACCCCAGTTCATTCGAGCGCCGTCATATCCCTAGGCAAGGTACTCCGGTCGACTTATCTGGAAGTGCCAGTGAGTTTACGAGGCGCGTGCTGGCGCTTTTTTTAAAGTTCCCTCCCCCCCGACTACTGGTTGTTAACCGCCATTTGGCAAGCTGCGCAAGCAGTGTTAAATGTCGCTCCGTAAATATCGTACTCTTCTTACGTGCGGTGAGGTAACGGGAGAGTGGAGACATACAGCCGTGAGAAACAATATCATATACAACAACCACGGTAGACGGAAGAAGTCCTGGCATAACGACACTGCTAGGAAGGATGACCCAGAACATTCATGGGCTAGGGGTATAACTTGCCCTTATACACCACGGGTTACGTACCGGTTATATCAGGGGGGGGGGGGCATATATGTATATTTACCGATTTCGTTAGGGACTGTTTTTTAGTAATTTATTTTGTGATTCTACATAGCTCGACGCCCGTATTCCTAAACCACCCAAACCACCGGAGAAACCGCTGATGCCGTACATGAGGTACAGCCGCAAGGTGTGTTATCAATTAACCCTTTATGTTCTGAACTTTTTCGTATAAAAGCCGGTAGCATGATTTTATCGATGCTATAATTTGTGCGTAGTTCTTGACTATATTACTAATGGTATATACCATGAGGGGTTTATTGAATATACCTCGCACAAGGTTTATTGGATAAACTTTGCAAGGGGTTTTTTGGATAAACTTTGCAAGGGGTTTTTTGGATAAACTTTGCAAGGGGTTTTTTGGATAAACGCCATCAGGTTTATTGGATATCCTTTGAACCAGGTTCATTGGGTAAACTTAGGTAACGATGTTCATGAGCTAT
This sequence comes from Epimenia babai, assembly GCA_011762755.2. NCBI lineage: Eukaryota > Metazoa > Mollusca > Solenogastres > Cavibelonia > Epimeniidae > Epimenia > Epimenia babai. The sequence goes on from WURV02219885.1 coordinate 1,443, forward strand.
ATTTCGGGTTCCATTGGGTGGACAGATCGGATTATACGAGATCAACAGCCGGTCGACGAGTGTTTGTTTGATTTTTGTAGATTTGGGACAGCGTGAAGGCCGCGCACAGCGACCTGAAGTTGTGGGAGATCGGCAAGATCATCGGGAGCATGTGGCGTGAGCTGACTGATACAGAGAAACAGGAGTATATGGATGAGTACGAGAGTGAGAAGGTACGCGGCTTTATTATGGTTATTGTGATGGTTAGGTAATGCGATGGTTATTGGTTATAGTGATTATTGTTATGTTCATAGTCATCTTGATGGTTGTTTCGATAGTCATTATCATAATGATGGTTATAATAAATGTAATAGTGGTGTTAGGGAGGATTATAGTTATTGTGATGGTTATGGTGGTGGTTATTGTGATGGTTAGGCCGGTGGTGATGCGATGGTTCTTGGTTATGATCATGATGATTATATCGATGGTTATTATCATAGTGATGGCTATGATAAATGTAATGCTGATGTTAGGGAGGGTTATGGTTATTTTGATGGTTATGGTGGTGATGGTTATTGACATGTTTTTTGGTGGTAATGAGCGTGATATTTGTATCATCGTAATGGACATGATCATTGGAATGGTGATGGTTATGAGGTTTATGGTTATTGTGATGGCTATGGAGTTTATGGTTATTGTGACAGTTATGGTTATCGCAATATATATGCGGGTGATGGTTACTGTTTCTTTTTGGTCATGGCAGTTTTATGCTGGCTTTTCATTATCAAGAATTATACACACGTATATAGACCTACTTAACGTTGAATATAGCCTCTTAATGGCCTAAAAGCGTATTTACAAGGTACGAAATGTTGTAGCAGGACTTGACGACCTGGTGTAACATATTCACCTTATTAATATATGTGGTATACCGTGTGTTGCAATTTTCCCATGCCATTTAATTTTTGCTAGAAGTTACAGTAAATACAACACGATGAACGACTCCTAAGGTAGTGGTCAGTATTGGTCACTTTGATGCCTTTTTCATTTGTCTGATCCACAGTCCCAGTACAATGACCAGATGAAAATCTACCATAATTCTCCCAGCTACCAGGCCTGGATCGCAGCCAAGGGCAAAGGTACCACTTGCACAAGTACAATTCTGGGTTTCATAACACTTACGTGATTACAGCTCTGTACGTTAGAATGCCATTACATATCACTTACTACGTAATCAACTCACTCGTTATAGGCTTTTTTGTGTTAAATCACTGGAGTGATTACACCTCTGTTATACTGTTTATGTTTTTGTTCTATACATACTTTTGTTTCACTCAAAAGAAATTCAGATTAAGCTCGTGCGATTACTCAAGCTAGCTCTTTCCGATCTACTCTATTTACTGTTTATGTAGTTTAGCTCTTTCCGATCTACTCTATTTACTGTTTATGTAGTTTAGCTCTTTCTCAGATTCACTCTATTTACTGTTTATGTAGTTTAGCTCTCTCTGATTCACTCTATTTACTGTTTATGTAGTTTAGCTCTCTGATTCACTTTATTTACTGTTTATGTAGTTTAGCTCTCTCTGATTCACTCTATTCACTGTTTATATACAGAACTTTTGCTCTGTCCAGTTTACTTTATTTACTGTTTATGTAATTTTGTTCTCTCAGATCTACTCTATTTACTGTTTATATAGTTTAGCTTTCTCCTATTCACTCTATTCACTGTTTATATACAGAACTTTTGCTCTGTCCAGTTTACTTTATTTACTGTTTATGTAATTTAGCTCTCTCTGATTTACTCCATTTCCGGTTGATGTAAATAGTTCGACATAAGCTACTGCCGGCTATCGTGTCAGTGAACTTTGATGTACACCCTATACGCATGTCACAACACGATTTCGATCAAATGACCCTTTTTTCATCATCCAGCCCAAGCCGCGGCTGCTGCCGCTGCAGCCATCCAGGAGGAAGAAGAGAAACCGGCGCCCGCTGAGAAGTCCAGGTCACAGGTACGTTGTCGTCATTACTGCACGTGTCAGAAAATAAGACTTAAATAAGAAAATGGTGTTACCTTATGTACTTGTTTGATAAAAGAAGGGGAAATATGTGATATCCCATATATGATATAGAAAAGGGAACTTAATAATATCCAAAATACGATTTCAGCAAGGACATATGTGATACCCAATATATTGTGTAAAAAAATATACTATAAAATAGTTTTCGAAAAAATCTGCTTAATGTAATGAATCGCTTATTGTAATATATCACCTAATTTAATAATCACTTAATGTAATAAATCGCTTTATCTCATAAATGACTTGACGTAATAAATAATAAACCATTTAATATAAAAAATCACTTGATGTAATGGATCACTTCATGTATTAAATTACTTGATTCAATAAATGACTTAATGAAATAAATCACTTAATGTAATAAATCCCTTAATGTCATGTTTCTACTGGGAAAATGTATTTCATTTATATTGTATTATCAGGGTATCAAGTAAATCTTTGTATTTTGAACATGACAGCAAACCGTCCGTAGATCACAATTGATTCTGGGAGGAACGCATCACTACAGTGTGTCTGGTACAAGATATGATCCTCTATATGATTGGTCACATTCAATACCACTGATTTTTATGTGTTTTTGGATCACCATCATACATTGGAAATTCAAAAAGGTGTCTCTATTTGATTGGTTGACAGGCCAAACAGCAGGAATCTCCACGCATCAGCATCCAACCGGACGACGAAGATGGTGAGTACCTACGAATATTTAACCTCATTTCATCCAATGAAATTCGTCCTTGGTAATATTTATATTATGGTCATTTATTACAAATTCTGCTAACCATGTAGAAATTGGTTTTAGGCATCATTTACGGCAGTCATATTGGGAGAGACTCGGGGTATAGAAATCAATCTTTTGAATGGGACTAAAAGTGCATTCTGGTAACTTATATTCTCCTCACTAAGTGCGACATGTGGAAGATCTCCAGCCTTCTTGGGGGAAGATTTAAGATATATAATATTATATATTTATTTCTCATCACACTTCACAACAATAAGATATTTAAATTAGAATACACAATTGTGGTCTTCATTATTATATAATACACAATAGTGTAGAATGATATGTTATCAATTGTGAAGATACCACGAGAAAGGGACGTAAACGAGGCAGAACAAATTTTTTTCGATGTAAAGTGTGTCCCAAAAAATGTATACACATTCAAAATAATTGTCAACGTGGTGTTTATTCGGAACTTTATCATTTCAAAAGTGTAAAATTATTCACAAGTATCAATTTATAATTTTTTTCACAGCATTTCAACTACATTTAAAATAATTGTAAAATGCACCCAAATACCAAGGGAACTGTTTCATAAAGTCTGCGATTCTAATTGCTTGGCATTGTCAGCAGTGTCTGGACCAAAATGGGTGTCTGTTTGAGAACAGGGAGTGAAAAAACAATAAAATGATACTTGTAAATATTTTTACTCTTTTGAAACAATAAAATTTCAATTAAAAACCACATTTACATTAATTTTTAATGTGTATACATTTTTTTGGGACACACTGTATTTTAATATTGTCTAATTGGCAATGGGTATCGTTTTATGTATTGTTCAAAGCGTCCCCAAAATATGCAATTTTTTTTCAACGACCTGCTACAAACTCAAAATGTAACCAATATACATAATAGGGGTATCATTATAAAGGCCTGCTATTTCTCTTTAAAATAAGCAATGAATATTTAAGATCAACATTTATTAGAGATATTGATATTTTCCCGAGACAGGTCAAAATGCCATGAACTGCGGTTTTGCTTTTGTAATCGAGAGAGACTTGTTTTTTCGTCTTAAGTAACGCTAAAACATAACTGTCGAGTTTAGTTCATTGATAGGCTACAGTATTGTTATACAGACTCAGTTAAATATATAATTGTTTAATTTTGTTAATTGTTGAGTTTTGTACTAACTGTAAGCTGATATACGGATTTTAAATACCAGTCATTCTCAAAAATGGTGTTAAATACCTAAATGCATAGGAGGTTGCTTGCCCTTGTAGCTCAGTTGGTAGAACACGGACCGGTTATCTGGAGGTCGTGGGTTTGAGTCGATCCGAGGTATAGGTTTTTGTCTGCATTTCTCTACAGTTATACAAAGAACTGCATTGGCAACACCCATTAATATGATTTTAATATAGAAAACACCGTGAAAAATCTAAAAATCAGCCAATCTATTTAAAATCCATCATGATGTCCATACAGATATCTGTGTATATCGCTGGCATGATATGCAGACAATAATTGTCAGTGCTTCGAAAAAACGTTAAATACCTAAATGCGTAGGAGAATGCCCTCCCCTGTAGCTCAGTTGGTAGAATCGCCTCCCTTAATCCAACAAATTGCGGTAATTCAACCCCGCGTCGCCATTTACTTAAATTCGCCATCACCTAAAAATCGCGCCGCCATCCGCAGAATACGATGACGGAATGTCAGTAAAGCACCTGGCGCACGCGCGTTACACCCGCAATCATCGTTTGATCAACGAGATATTCAGCGAGGTAATCGTGCCAGACGTCCGCTCCGTAGTGACCACCGGCCGAATGAACGTGCTGAAACGGCAAGTCCAGTCGCTGACCATGCATCAGGTACGGATACGATGGTAGTCGCGATATCGGATTTCAGGAATGTCAGCGTGTAGAAATAATGTAAGGAAAGTAGGGCTGTGTGATTGATTGGTCGATTTTATTAATAATGATAATTAATTAATTGATTAATCGTTAATTCATTTCAACGATCAACTTTTATTTCAACTATTGACCGGTTTTGGAGACACGATGATGTTCTGCTGGAGGTCAGATCACAGAACATTGAAGGATAGGAAGAGAGTTTTTTAAAATGTTAGAAAGTGATGTACGTTGCAGACATTTTTATGTAGTTTCTCCAATATTTCGTCCTTTTTAATGCTAATTTTAATGCATTTAACAGACCAAACTCGAGTCCGAGTTAAATTTGATTGAAGAGAAACACGACACAAAGAAACAGAAATTTATGGAGTCGAGCGAGAACTTCCAGAAGGAGCTCAAGAAGGTGAGAGTTGTCGTTGCATCTATTACAGCTTATTCAAAGTGTGACACGCATCAGGTGCATACCGCATTGAGGGCTGGTGTCAGGTGACATAGGGGAGCCCTTGCTGCGAGGGCTTCATGCTGACAAAGCCGTGGTTCAGATGTTTCTCCCATCACAGTCATTCGCAAAATACAATTAATAAATACTTGAGACAACAGGTAAAATCCTCCATCTCCACGTTCTTCCATCAGTCCACGCACGGCGAAAGATTTTTCAGTGTACAGCATCAAGTGTCATCTCGATTAAAGGGAGCGAGAGATCGTGCGATTCGGGCGTTCTGAAAAATCAGGTTTGCGTCTCGCTTCGTTTTCCAATGCTCGTCAATGGCACCTTTGTCCCATATTGCCGCTGACTGTTATTGTCATTGTCTTTGTACTTTGTCTTTGGCTCCAGTCGTCCTTCGCCGTTGTTTTACCTGACATTGTAATCGTCTCGCGTCGCAGCTGTGCGAGAACAAACCCCAAGTGACAGACGAGATGTTCGCCGAGATGGTCACCAAAGCCAAAGAAGAGCTGAGACTGCGGCAGCTGCAACTCCTTCAACAAGAGGAAGATCAGAGAAAGAAGGTTTGGTTCTTTCGTAGCCACTGTACGACTACTTTCATCACTGTCGTCTTGTGTTAGTTAATCTATAGAACAGACAGAAACACACTGACTATCGTATGGTAATTTCAAACTCAATGTAACCTAATTTAACTTAGTCAAAGTAGGTTTGGGCAACTGCTTCAAGCAATGGCCATGAAAGGCAACTCTATATCATAGGCCATACACCTTTGCAGCAATACGTATTATCAGAATTTGCAGAGGCCTTTTTTAGTGGAAAATAGACCGTTTTAATCTGTTCAGTAACTACTATCGAGGTATTCAGAAGTAAGAGGCACTTTTAGACCTCACTGCATCCAAAGTTAATTTGGATAAGCAAACGAAGTCTATCGGACACTGTTTACAATGAATGTCTGTGGCAGCTATTCAGCATACATACAATAGTTTCTCCACTTGCTTATTACATGTGAAGGATATCAAGCTTACCCATTTTGGACATTAGTTCTTCTGCAGAAATCGGGGCTAAATGAGGTACGTAACCTCTCGGGGATCATAACAAAAAAGCAGACACTAGTTTATTTGAAACGTGTAGAAATAAAGGCTCTCCTTGGCTCTATTGTAGAGCCACGGACTGGTTATCCTGAGATTGTGGGTTTGGGCCTCGAAATGCTCCTCATAATTATGGATCATCTACATTTCGATAATTGTAGATAACTTGGGCCTAGCTGCATTGCACCCTTAGGTTGTTGAGAGTTTTTACTTATGTATAGCGTGTTTAACAGCTAGTCTAATAAGTACTTATTTATCAAATAAATTTCATTTTATTTGTTGATGCAAAGTGTGTTTGACAGCTAAGCTAACGGGTACACTTTAATCGAATACATTTTATTCCATTCAAGGGAACGAATGACATCGCTATGGCTATTATATCCTCCGTATTTGTTAACTTGGTACACGCCAAAGAAACGATTATTTGCCTAGGTGAAATGAACATTCGATCGATGTTAAATACATGCGATTTGCCCGATTGCACCCGAAGGATGCAGAACGGGCCGAGATACGACGCAAAGAGGACGAGGCGAAAAGGAAAGCTGAAGAGGAGTCGATCGCCCTGGAGCAGGAGAAACGGAGGGAGATCGTGAGGGCGAACATCGAGGAGGCAGAGAAGGCAATGAAGAGGAGCACGGCTGATGTAAGGATGAGTTACTTCCCTTGGTTCCAGTTCATTTAGGGGGGGGGGGCAATTTGCGTCATGGTACGAGCGTTCGAATTCAACCCCCACGACGACGGTAGATCTACGTCTGGTTTATGCGGGATATAAACTGTTTTATTTTTTTGCGAGCAAGAGGCATTTTTGAAATTGTCTGCCCTTTGGGATCCGGTTAGCCATAGAAGCGCAGTCAGGGCTTTTTTCCTCTGATGTGGCTGCGTTTTGCGAGGGAATAATTGGGAAACGGCATATGACCGAGATTCTGTATACAGTCGGCCTTTCTTTATACGTCCAATTTTTTTGGATGGAAAACTTGGTAGAAACTTCATAAAAAAGATTCAAAACTCAAAGCAACATGGCAACGAATATTTAAATTCTTCATGACATTAAAAGTTATTTAGTAAAAGCTTTTGATTGAAATATTATATAATTTATTTTATCGTATTGATTGATTTATGGGAATATCGACGAGGTGTGACCAGGTAGAGACAATTGAATACAGACGTCAACCAAATATTTTTTATTGTCCTCTTTGACACAAAACACCCCACATGCTACTGTCCCTTCAAATTTTCTGTATGTCACTCGTTGTTTCAGGCATTTAGCAATCCCACGGCCCCGCCAGCGCCCGCGGCAGCCAGTGGCCAAGAACTGCCAAATCCCCCGTCTAACAACAACGCGGTGGAAAATCACGAAGCCATGGAAGTTGATGCACAAATTGTAAGTGAGCAGACGACCTTCGATAGATTTCATTGCTTCGTTGGCCGAAATAGTCGAGCGTGAGATTATCCCATGATTATAACTATAATAATAATAAAAGCTTTATTTAGAGTGCCGTATTATCCCTTGGTCAATAATGACAAGATGATGTCGACGACACTTTACAATGTTATGACGTAAAAAAAACATCAAATAATGAAGTAATGTGCAATTTGGGGAGTACTCCAATGCCTAGTGGTGGTTTTACACTTGAATAAACTTGTATAATATACACACACTTACGCTGATGACTACTTTGAATTATGAATAATTACATGTAAATATGTAGCACTATGTGAACTGAGAAAAACTAATGAACTATGCAGTAAGTCTATGTGTAAGCATGGGTGAAGAGGAGAGTTTGAGTTTGAGACAAATGTTGAGAGTGGGAGATGTTTCGATATCAAGAAGGAGAGCAGTAAAGATTAGAACGGGATTAAATTCGGGACTTAACAAGGGTTCACCTATTATACCAACCCTGACTGTCGCGTGCTTCCTCATGCAATACCGCAATCGTATATCATTAACCTAAGGTTTGTGTCCGTCATAATTTTTGGTTCGTTAACCAGTTTAGGGTTAGGTTTGCTACATTAGGGTGAAACTGATCTGCGATTGACAGTCACGCGAGCACGCCACATAGCCGCTCCTCGACGCTCACTTAAGAGATTCTTATTAAGTTTGTCACGCGATGACTCTAAGGAATCCGTCCCTGGACTGGTTATTGTCGACTATTGTCTCCGCTTGATAATATCCCTCCGCGAATGGAGGATATCCAAATGCCGCCGACGTGATTAGAAAGGTAACAAGCTGGAAGAACGAGAGTGGTAATTAACCTTAAGATGGACGGCGATCTTGGCGTCTCGCAAATGAAAGGGGAAAGAACTCTCATGGAAATTGGTCGATAGCTAGAGAGATCAGTGACGTAGGTATGGCGATCTGGTGATGATTTGCAAACGACCACTTTGGCTGGCGCGAGTGGTGCAATGGTGAGAAGGGTTGCCTTTAACGCGAGAGAGGTTGTGAGTTCGAACCAGCACTAACCAGGGGGTTTTTCCCGCGCCTTCCACGATAGGAAATGCGCAGGATTTTCGTGATTGAATATTAAATTTTTTCACTAATTACAGACCTGTCTCGTTACTCCCACAATTTTCTAAAATTCTTAAAAAATTATTCAACAGCCGATTAATCCAGTTTGTAAATGTCAACAAAATTCTACATAGCGGACAATACGGATTCCGTGAAAATATGTCAACTTCTCTAGCTCTTATTGACCTCATTGAAAACATCACATCAGCCATAGATCGACAAGAATACACAATAGGTGTCTTTCTAGATCTTAAAATGGCATTTGATACTATTAACCATAATATACTGATCGAAAAACTCCGAATTTATGGTGTAAGGGGAATCGTGTTAATGTGGAT
>WURV02219896.1:0-10502 GCA_011762755.2 Epimenia babai
GAATCATAGAATAGACTGGCCAGCTCGCTCATTTGATCTAAATCCCATTGATCATGCATGGGACATGCTGCAGGCTGCTATATATGCCGGCAATGATCAACCTGGCATGCTGCAACAGCTCAGGTATACCTACACCTTTTGAATTCATGGACCAATATCCCATGACAGAACCTGCGTCACCTAGTTGAAAGCATGGACGGATGATGGCAAGCAGTAATAGACAGTAGACGAGGTCACATACACTACTAATCCATGTTTTGTGAAAGAACACAACCTTTCTGTGTTTTGTGGAATTTTTAGAATATTTTATTTTGTGGAAAAACATTTCGGCTTATTTTGAAAATTTGTTTGACAATAAATTAATTGACAGTAGACGAGGTCACATACACTACTAATCCATATTTTGTGAAAGAACACAACCTTTCTGTGTTTTGTGGAATTTTTAGGACATTTTATTTTGTGGAAAAACATTTCAGCTTATTTTAAAAATTTGTTCATTTTGGTCTTAATCAATACACTTATTGATAAAAGAGTTAGTACCATACCTTTATTGTCAAATATTACCACAAATTAAGAGATATTTGGATGTGTGTATATATATATATATATATATCGGTGATCCTTAAGAAGTTTTGAGAAGTATATTACAATATCAGTGTGGAACAAGATGAAGAATACGACAGTAAGGAAGAAGACGCTGTAAATTTTTTTACATTTACATTAGTAATGTAGCAAATAGAGTCAGTGTAACTGGGTACACCCTTAAAATGCAGTAGGCTAATGACTACAGTTATTGTGTTTAGTACAACTGTAGTAGCGATTAGCAGCGAAAGGGTTCATAGAATGACATGTAAGAATGAATATAATTTTCCTAATTCATCTGCAGGTATTAAAACTGATGAAAGCATTAACATGTGGATTTCACAATCACATGACATTTGCTGGAGTTGATGAGAACTATGGCTACACACTCTATATGGTATAGATGGTATCCAGATAGGCTAACTTGTTTCAGAGACAAACCTTTACAACAGAGATTACAAAAATCTGGGACTCTACGTTATTTGCTGTTTCCCGAACTTCTACGTTGAAAAGAGGACTAAATGGTGATAAACGTCGGTCCTCTTCTCGATCGTCCATATTCATCTGATCCTCGTCAGTTTCCTGACCAGAAAATATAAAGGAAAAATAGATAACCTTAGCACATTCACGCCAGTGATTTTAAACTCCCTGAACACATGTATGTCGCACACTCAGCTAAATCTGTGATTTAAAAAATCATATGTGATTGTTGTGAACATCATTTTCAAAATGATTTACTTCGGTGAAATTTGGAATTCTTTACTTTAGATGAGTACTTCACTGGTTTAATTACTTAGTTTTTTTGCTGTGAAGCTACAAAGTTAAAATTGAATTTTTATGTCCAATATACAATAACGGACAAATGAGGACCTAAAAAGTTTAATTTGATTACGGTATGGTTTCAAGTTTCAAGATCAAGATGGAGCTTCTGCAGAGCCACGCCCCCTTTTCGTGGCCTGCGAAAAGTCAACAAGTTCAAATTCTTACCGGTTTGTATGCATGTGAATTTGTTCTAAGAGTATTATACAGTCTATGCTCCTGATATGTAGGTAATTTTCGCACTTAATGCGTAGATTTGGGTTCATATGTAAAAGAAAACACAAATATTACACACAGGTCCATTCATAGCTTCCTTATCAACGCCTCCGTTAAAGGGACATAACCACAGTAACCCACCACTAACTCACAGTACCTCAGATGTAAAATCTCTAGCTAACCGACGCAAATGCCTATAATCTTCTCGACTACCATAAGCTCAAATATAAGAGTGTCCCTACAATTACTAACATCTCTCTGTTCATTATACGGATGATAAACTTTGATCAGTGTCTGTTTGTTTAAAAATTCTGGTACGGCTTATCCCCTCACAAAGAAGAGAGTTGTTGAATTTCATAAGAAGCTCTCCGAAGCTGTAAAGTAGTATAAATTGCATCTCAGAATTTATGTCTCGGCTCGAATAATCAGCTCGAGGAGTCATTTTCTTACTTTTAGAATATGCTGTAATGGCATAAAATATATTCTTGTTATAAGTTTTGAAGGGTGGGAACAGATCTCAGTGATGTTGTGGTGATCGCTCGTGCCCTCAAAAGTGATCGTTGATATCGACCAATTAATGCTCTATTGTTCCATATTTGATATGTAATTCTTCCCAAATCCCAAATCAACTTTTTTGGACAAGACTAATGGAAACGGCATGCTTTGTGTGTGTGTGCGTGCTTGCGCGCGAGTGTCTTGTAAAATACGTCGGTAACGACGTGAATATGCGTCCTAGATTTTTAGGCTACATTTCTGCATTTCAGAGGCTTTGTGTAAATTTATTCAATTTGCAACTTTCTGTAATAGGCCTATAGCTACAATGGTTATATTAATGAGTAGCTGATGTGACTAATAAAATATATCAGATGGATTCGATACTTAAACTTTCAAATAAGGCATCTCTAAGAGCGGAGAAATTTATAATTCCTACTAGGCTATATATCGGCATATACATTTGTTGCAGTTTGGGGTTAACGACTTAGAGTATAGCCTATCTAATTTATTTAGGTAGTTCGTCTTAGGTAGTTATTCTGTTATAGGCTTCATTATATCCATCTACTCAAGTCACGGTAAGACTGAATACTGTCTAAACTGCGCCAACGACAATATACAAAAGTCATCTATCGCTAGTTATATTAATATTCTAGAATTGGAAACATGTATCTGCACGATACACCAGATACACCAGATGCCCATGCATGAACAGCAGTTAACGAAAACGATGTCATACCAATCTCGCTTTCAAAATCATAATAGTATTCAACCTGATTTTAGTCCTTTATTCTGAACCATTCCCCAATTGCCTTTTTCCATACCGTATTTATTCACGACGTACGTCATTACAACATATTCACGACGTCATTTAAGCAACGGTGTGTTACCATAGCGCGAGAATTCAATGTCAAATATCGATTATAATCGAACTAGGAGAGCCCTAGAAAGATGAATTGGAATAAATTAAGCCACGATTATATGTACAAAGAACTGAACGATATGAGGCATAAGGGTCAATTGTGCGATATTAAACTGGCCTCGGACAGTCCACCAGGTAAGTACTTTCCGGTCCATAGTGCGGTGATTGCCGGATGTAGCCCGTACTTCAGGAAGCTATTAAGCAATCTCAGTATAATGCAGTGCAAATCGATCCGGAAAAATCGTTACAAGATATCTGGCGTTTCAACCGCAGACTTGGAGAACATAATAAACTACGCGTATACTGGTAAGGTGAATCTCGGGCCGGATAATGTGGAGACATTGCTCCCGGCTGCAGACATGCTCCACGTTATTGGCGTGGTAAAGGAATGTTGCGAATATCTTCGCCGCAGTCTCTGCGTCGAAAATTGCATCGGAATTTATAATTTCGCTCAATTTTACAATTGTCCTTGCCTTGCGAACGTCGCTCTAAAATATCTTCTCGCACATTTCGATTACGTCGCCAAAAACAGCGTCGAGTTCGTCCAGATGTCCGCTGATGAGGTGAAGGCTCTATGCGAAAACGACGAGCTGAATGTCAGGGACGAAGAAAGTTTATTCCATGCTATAATGCGATGGGTGGAGTTCAATGAAGAGGAAAGAAACGTGCATTTGCCGAGTCTGTTGGCAACCGTACGATTCGGTCATATTAACTCTGAATTTTTCGAAAACGCTATATTGAAGCATTCGTTTATCAGAGCATATACCAACCGTAACTCCAATTGTAGCGCAATTATGGATGAAGCTTGTAATATACTACAGCAAATACAAGAACACGGAATCGCAAGTCTGGATTGTACGAATCCTTTAGTTAGACCAAGAGTGCCGCATGAAGTTCTATTTGTGGTTGGGGGTTGGTCGTCGGTAGGAACATCTGTTACCGTGGAAACGTACGATTCGAAGGCAGACCGATGGTACCACGTCCGCGAATCTCTCCCGTCACCGCGTGCATATCACGGCATCATTGCACACAATAATCGCATTTACGTCATCGGTGGGTACGACGGTTCGCGTTATCAAAACAGCGTTCAATACTTCGATCCCCATTCTGCCACTTGGCACGAAGCCGCGCCGATGTATAACTCTCGCTGCTACGTCAGCGTCGCCGAACTCGACGGATTGCTCTACGCCTGTGGCGGTTACGACGGAAGGAACCGGCAGTTTTCTGCTGAGAGGTATGATCCCGAGAAGAATCAGTGGTCTATGGTAACGCCGATGCACCACAAACGTAGTGACGCCGATGCGTCATCATTGGAGGGTAAGTTACGGGCTAGTGACTGCTCTTTAACCCTTAGCACCCTGTTGTCACAGAGTTGTATTGCTATAGTAATGTGATATACAGATGTCCGTGTGGTAAGGGTTAAAAATAAGATTCTATATCAACTTCAAATAGGCTTACAACTTAATAAAAAGGATAAATGTTACCACCGCAAAGGTTTGCTGCAACATGTTTCTTATCTTTGGAGCGTTATACAGTATCATCGGTTTCCCTATCAAGAAGCTCTCTCGTCTGAAAGGACACAACACTCAGATACGAGCTTAATTTATGTTGTTCAATAAGGAAGACATAGTTGTGTTAAATTCGATATTTTCACGATGTACTGCATTGCAGGAAGGGTTTATATTGCTGGTGGTTTTGATGGCCATGTCTGCTTGAACTCTCTGGAATGTTACGACCCGAGCACAAACCAATGGACGATCCTAAAAGAGATGTCGAAGAGGCGTAGCGGACTTGGGGTCATCGCTCTGAACTCAAACTTATTTTGCGTCGGCGGTTACGACGGGAATTCGAGACTCGAATCTAGTGAGCATCCATTGTAATTCATGTCGGGATATCTATGGACGCTAAGATTATTTCATTTTATGCTCCTTCCTCGTGTCTGGAGACTGAGAATCTTAGACGGTGTCATCTTCAACGATGTTCACTATAAGTTAGGTCACCACAGAACTGCGGTTGGACGGCATCCGGCAGGGCTAGTAGTCATAGTAAAGTATAGAAAAAATATCTCCCCGTATCATTAATTTCGTCTTCACCTGTAGTAACAGGTAGATAAAAGGCGTGGGAAATTTCGGGCGTTGGTATAATAACGAATTACTTATTCTATGGTGTAAAACAGTGCAATAATTCCAATCAAAAAGGTACCATTCAGTGCGCTTTAGTATTTATTGAGGTGTAAATCATTACTTTTATGTACCAGTCTGAAACCGATCGTAATTGGCTGTAGTTCTATTGAGAAACTAAATAAAATCACAGATATGCTGTGCGTATATAATTTGAGACGGAACTCAAGATTTAAGCACTAACTGTTTTTACAGACAAATAATTTTAATTCCTGCGCATAACGCAGAGATCGCCTGGGCTTCATCCGCCGAGTTCCGTATTATAGCTGCGCATGGTCAACTCTCAACGCTCCATAATGACGCCTTCAAGTGCATACGTTTTTATCTGATAATTTATGTTATTCTTTGTGTAATTGTTAAATAGCTTCAAGGGAATTAACAATAGTTATTAATTGCAAGTTAGCCGTTACCTGTTTGAATGGACTTAATATATTATACATAAAGATCTCACACACATAGTAAAATTGTGGCATTATTAGTCCGAGAATTTCGTTTTAATTACCAATTACTGCATGGCAGTCGAGCGATACAACCCGATGCTGGCCGAATGGCGAGAGGTGACAGACATGTCCGTCGGTAGGAGCAACTTCGCATTGGAAACTGTTGACGGGATGCTCTTTGTCATCGGCGGATACGACGGTGATAATAATAAACATACATAAGGTTTAGGCATGACCAACGCCAACCTGTCACACTAAAACACGAGTGCCATAACAGTCATACCTACGCCATATGTAACGCCGGCGTATGTGTTTCCTTTTGAGCACATACCCCACCCCTACAGAAGAATTATCGGGCTTTTTACTCGATGTAAGTGAACGACCATCAGCAGACACCACCTTTTATGGAGAAATTTTGAACCAGTTAAAAATTATGCAATTCTGAGGTACTCAATTTGACTAATGAAAAATGATGTTTATCTTTGTAGAACGTTGTAGATCAAGCTCGGTAATACCGGTCCGGGGTGGCTGGGCAATTTGAGGAGGGGGGGGGCTTCCTGTTAGCTTCCTGCTATAGCCTCCAAAATTTTGTCCTTTTATAGTCTCCGGGGATGGTCAAGAGTAGACTGTAACAACATATTTATAGAATAATGTTAATTTATTCTGAATGAATTAAATGTCCAACTGTATGGAGGAATATCGTCATGTCCAACTCTCCAGTTTTGTAGCGGTCCTTCGGCTGCTGCGGTCGTTTACTCATTTTGCTTTAGTTCTGTCACTTCTGTCACTGTATAGATAGATAAGTGTATCAGGCTGTATGAGAATGCAATGATACAGTGGCAACTACACACCAGTTTATATACGGTATTCGAACAGTGATAACTGTTTACCTCTGACCGACATACATAAGTAGTGAGAACCCAGCACGACAGAGTGTGTTGACAAGTACTACAGACTGTTGTCACTAGGTCCCCATTGTTGTTTAGCAGAGTCTATAACAAGGAAAAAGGCGGAGGCTATAACAGGAAAAAATCTTAGGCTATATCAGGAATTGCCAGACCGAAGGCTACCCGAGGAGAGGCTATGTTGGGATATACCAATTTTAGGTGCCAACCATATTGCGTAAACAATACGTCAGTCATGAGCTTGAATTAATAATTCTCAATTACAAAATATTACAATAACTGTCCGCCTCTCATGGCTTGATTGTGATTAACTCTCATAAATTTGAGGAAATTTCCGTTTCATTTCAACACATATTTAGAGATATTTCATTGAATTTGGCAATATCGAAACACAGGCTTTATAATAGTGTAATGTATTTTTGGGTAAATGGGCGAAACTGCACATTATCGTTTTAACAAGATCCGTAGGATCGTACCTGCTGTATTTCACTGCTATTACTGTCAATAATTGATGTTACCACATAGAATTATGCCAATCAGATGAATTTTTATTGTGATTCACCCACTTCGTCATTATTTACCAAGCCACATACTGTTTTTATCGTTTTATATGTATCTATGATTGTAACCGTATATTCTTCCACGTTTCTAATTTCGCCGTCCATCTTTGAACAACAGGGCAGTCCATATCATCGGTCGTGGAATGTTACGACATGAAGAGCAACACGTGGTACGACGCCAGCGATCTCAACATCAGCCGGAGTGCCACAAGCGCATGCGTAATCCGTGGCCTGAGCAACGCGCGGCGTTATACCTTTTATGGGAATATTGATACCTACGACGCAGAAGCCATCGAAATCGATTAAACCACTTGGACTATTTTATTATAGCGTGCAGCTGATGAACTATTCACGATAAACGAGAGCTCGTGTTAACCTCAATTGTTTTAGTTAATGCGAAAACGGCGGTATATTTTTCTTTCTCGTATTTTACGATGTTACTGACAAGGCAGCACCCACACACCTTCATTATGTATCATATGACATATCTATGTTGAGTGATACCGTCCATCTAATGTGTTTTATTTCACCTGTAAACTGAAAAAATGTATGATGAATGAACATGAACTCGAGATACGAACGTCTGTATCAGTAATTATGAAATGATGATTGATATTCCCTGACTTAAATCGTCCATTTCCATTCCCTAGGTACATACACCATTATTATATACTGCAACTAATAACCTCGATCTTTAGATTGTAAGGTCGTTGCGTCGCGTTTGGATTGTAAAAAAGTTAATACATCGTTTAGCCTATGGTATAAATTTACGTATTCGGCCGGATGTTGTGGGCGGAATCTTGGTTCCTGGCTATAACGCATCGCCAATGAAAACGTGCTGTCTATTCAACGAAATGGTCTACGATTCTGGAAGATCCAATACTTTTCATAACATTATGGTACTGGGTGTTATAAGAAATGATGAAAAATGCAGGAAACATAGGCCTACCATTTTTCAGTAAAGATATGTGACAGTGGAGATCCATATGATATGATATATGTCATATAGGCCTACCGACACGAAGGTTAACAGAGATGAGTTTATACATCGTAATAGAATAGAAAATACAGTCGTAGTCGGGCTACGGTCCAGTGGATACAAAATAAAGATGGAGAGGCCAAAGGGCTATGAAAATGATCTGTTCACTGGCCACTTGTTACATTTATTTGCAGGAAGAAGTACGGGTTAATTAAGGTTATATGATAAACGACAAACATGATATGTAATACATGAACACGCGTAGGCAGAGGTTATTCGAGTAAAAGGGCATTATAAATGAAGTTATTACAATCAAAATTCTGCCGCAAGATTACGTGACTGGGAGGTGAGAGTGAAGTACAGTGATGTGACAGACACATCAAGCCAACATCAGAAACACTAATTCGTCAGGCAGTAAACTGTGACATTTATGTACCGCATTTACTCGTTAAATCTCTGGCGCAACTTGTTAAATAACTGTTGACAACAAGTATTTGGGTAAGACTGCTCTATAACAGCTGGCAACAAACCTTTAATTAACACGCTCGGCGCATAGTGCCAAAAATGTTTTTACTGATAATTATGGCCAAGTCGACCGGAACGAGTCAACTGAAATAAAGTACCTTGCCCAAGGATCCACAGAGTAAAACACAATTTGAATTTCCCTGGATACGAAGCTTCCACCTTTTCATTCCTACTCTACCCATTCTGCCCGTTAGTGACTGTACGACGCGTAACTGCTGGTAACGGTAACAACTGAGGGTAGCCGTGTTAGTGTATAAATGAAAGAACAAATTGTAGGACCGCTTGAGACTACCGGAAATTAATTTTATTGAACACAAGCAGTCGTATACACAAGAAAATGGCAAAAAAATGGCACTAAGGTCATCTACAGCCCGAACTCCATAGTATTTTACACGAGCTGTCGCATACACAAGAAAATGGCACTAAGGTCATCTACAGCCCGCACAGCCCCCTCCCCCCAGCATATATTATCTAAAATACTAGTTGCAATCCTCTCTGATTTTTATTTTATATTTGTTATCGAACTCCTCTTAGAGTTTTGGAAATGCCCATATATATTTATTCTGAAACTACATGAAGTTAGTGATCTGGCAAATTACAGTTCATCATTAAAGAAAGTATGAATCTTTGGAATTATTTCCATGTCATATAGTGTTGTCTCCCATTACCTAATATTCATCTAATATAAAGGTAGAACATTCATTTATTATTAGCTCGCCGTTATGGTCCTCAAACGTAAAATGAAATAAAATAAAAATTAATTGTGCACACACGTTTACTTTGGGGCGCTTCAAGATAATATTTATGGTAAAGAGTATTATGTCTTGGGACGAATAAGACTTAATGTTTGACTTTTCTAAGAGAAACTGGCTGTATTTATGAGTAAAAACGCGTCGAGTAAGGGTTAAAGGTGTTTAAGCACATCCATTTACTCTGTCAAGAAGGAATCATAATTATGGATTGGTATAAAACATACTGTTATTAATTTCATTTTCTATTAAGTAATATTAAAATGCGTAATTTTTCTCCACAATTAAACAATGAATTGACATAAATCACATTGTCTCGTACAAAATATTGTCAACCGCCATAAAGCGCGGGTTATTTGGCCAGTTGAAGATAAATACTCTGACCGTAACTGTATGTAACAGAAGTTACAGCATACAGAAACGGGAACGGCTTAGCTCAGTGGTAGAGCCTCCTACTTCCGAACCAGAAGGTGGACAGTTCGGATCCGGTAATACCATTGTGTATTTTCGTTGTATCCTTGGGCAAGGTACTTTATCCCCATTGCTCTGGTCGACTTAGCCAGAAATAAGTACACGTGAGTACTGGCGTACCTTCATTTGCCAAACTGCGCTTGCGGCTTTGATGTGCGGGATATAAATGCCTTATTTACTTTACTTGCATGAAAGTATAATTATTTTAAAGGAATGTGGATTACGTACCATAAAGTATATCTTACTATTTAAATATATAAAGGGTAACTGCGGTGTCGGGGTACAGGAACACTCGACCCACTCATTTCTCGACTCAGAATACTCGACCCACGTTATAGTATTGGACCGATGGGAAGAAAACACGACCCAGATTACTCGACCCATCGTGAAACTATAGGTTTATACGCGCAATATCGATATATGTGTACAAAACGGTGGTAAACTGAGTAACCCAACGATTGGAGTGATGTAGTAGAAAATATAGTGTCATGGTATAAAAACTGATAGACTTGTACAACGATCACTAAAACAAAACTTGCAGTCGGGCAGTTATGTTTAGATAGGGCGGTTACATCAAAGATTGAAGGTTTATCTAACGGTCTCACGCGCAATACTACACCCTCCAGGCCCCCAGCCCACCGCCCCCCACCCCCACTGCCGCG
>WURV02219907.1:0-10502 GCA_011762755.2 Epimenia babai
CGGGAGGAATTTGAAGTGACCGTTACGACAGGTGCCCGCTTAATACAGGTGGCCATTCGGGCAGGTTTGACTGTATTACGGCACTTTTCGACTGTTCCGTAACTGTTTCGATTACACTATCTTACACCGGTAACTGCAGGCACTCTCTGGATTCCTGCTGGTCACGACCCAAGAGGGCAAGCTTGTTTACATTTCGGAGAACGTCACTGAACATCTCGGACATTCTATGGTACGTCAGCGCAGTTTTTGTGATATAAAAAAGCCAAATCACAGCCCAATGATGTAAAACCAATAGCATTTTATATAAAAGTTAATTGTCTGCCCGGAATGACCCAAAACATTTCTCCAACAAAACGTCTTAAATTGTGTTAAAAATGTACATTTCGGTAATGCTTTGGCCTTTGGGGTTTAAGTAATGCGTTTTTATTTACAGTATTATACACTTAAGTGAAAGCTGCACCATGGATAGATGACGACAAAGGTACAAATTATATACAGGTGTAGTTAAGTTAAATAGATGAGCCAGGTATATATCTATTGACAAGGTACTAATTATATACAGGTGTAGTTAAGTTAAATAGATGAGCCAGGTATATATCTATTGACAATGTACTAATTACATACAAGTGTAGTTAAGTTAAATAGATGAGCCAGATATATATCTATTGACAATGTACTAATTACATACAGGTGTAGTTAAGTTAAATAGATGAGCCAGGTATATATCTATTGACAAGGTACTAATTACATACAGGTGTAGTTAAGTTAAATAGATGAGCCAGGTATATATATCTATTGACAATGTACTAATTACATACAGGTGTAGTTAAGTTAAATAGACGAGCCACTATATGTCTAACGATACGCCACCTGTAACCTGGATGCGCCGCTGTAGATCGACATGAAGATGCAGGGTGACAGCATCTACGACATCATCGACAAACGCGACCACGCGTCCGTGCAGGCGCAGCTCACCAAGGCCGATGCCTTCGTGACGTCCGGCCGAGACTCGTCGTTCTTCTGCCGCATGAACATGTCGCGTTGTCTCAAACGCCAAGCCAGCCCGGCCGATATCAAGGTCGGTCTTATAAAATCACCTTCAAGCGTGAAACTGTGTGGATATATGTGATGGTAATTAGGATAGCCAATGTGGTTCTATAAATAGCTGGAGAGAAATGCACAGGAAAAAACCTATACCCCTGATGGGAATCAAACCCACAACCCCCAGATAACCGGTCTGGTGCTCTACTAAGTTGCAACTTATATGTTCATAGGAAATGCTCTAGCTTAACCAAAGAATTTACTGTACAGAGATTTTATTTAAAAAAAGGGATGAATTTTCAGAATCCCGTTACAAGAGGTATAAAAACAAACTGACCTCTATTGTAAGAAAAGCCGAACGGCAGTACTATGCAAAGAAATTGGAAAAATCCAAAGGTAATATGCAAGAATCGTGGGGAGTCCTTAATGATGTGATAAAAAAGAACAAGCATTCTTTCTCGTGTTCTAATGAATTTTATGTTGATAATAAACTCAGTAAAAACAAAGCCGAAATAGTTGATGCTTTCAATTAATTCTTTTCTCTTATAGGATCTACTTTAGCTCAAAAAATCCCTTGCAATAAGAAACTTTAATTGTTCTAAGTATCTGAGTTCTCCTGTGCCCAACAGTATGTACTTGGACCAGTGACAGAGTTAGAAGCAAGTAATGTCTTGAACGCGTGCAAACCTAAAACATCTACAGACCACCATTACATAAGCTTGTCATTTATAAAACGAGTAACCATGTCACTAACAACACCATTATGTTACATATTTAACTTCTCTCTGCAATCTGTTATTCATCAGTTATTCCAGACGACCTCAAAATTGCTAAAGTCATTCCATTATTCAAAGGTGGAGATGCCAAAAATTTCCCAAACTATCGCCTTATTTGTCTATTACCACAATTTTCCAAAATTTTAGAAATATTCTATAATCGATTGATAGAGTTTGTCACAAAAAATGAGATACTCTTTAATGGCCAATATGGATTTTGAAAGAATCACTCAAATTCTCTAACATTGATTCAATTACTTGAGGAAATTACTAATGCAAATGAAAAGTCAAAATTGTCAGTCGGGAGTCTTTATACATCTTAAAAAGACTTTTGACACATTTAACCATGAGATTTTAATAAGTAAGCTTGACTACTATGGAATACGGGGTGCAGCAAGAGAGTGGATAAGAAATTTACTAACGAATCTTAAACAGTTTGTGTCATAATAATGTAAATTCTGGTTTGTTAAACATCTTATGTGGTGTGCCCCAAGACTCGATTTTCGGACCATCTTTATTTATTTTATATATAAACGATATTTGCTATGTATCTAAAGTTTTGAGTGTTCTTCTTTTTGCCGATGATACTAATTTGTTCTATAGTGGCAACTCAGCAGATAAGATAAATGAAACTGTCAGTCGTGAACTTAGTGTCCTCAACCACTGGTTCCAATCGGATAAACTTTCACTAAATATCAGCAAAACCAGTTTTATGATTTTTGGAAGAAAACGAGGACGCTCTTGTATTATTTTTAAAATTGATGGATGTGAAATTGAAAAAGTTACTTATGCAAAATATCTTGGTGTGTATATTGACGATAGATTGAACTGGTATTACCATACTGGTCATTTGGAAAGTGAAATATCACGGAACTTATCATCAGTGTTATATCGATGCAAATATCTTCCATCATATGTTATCCAACCATTGTATGCTACCTTGATTCTTCCTCAGTTGTACTATTGTTGTGAGATATGGGGCAACGCCTACAAGAGTAAGACTAACAAACTCAAGGTACTTCAGAAAAAAGCGATACGATATGTCCATAAAGTTCCTTATAATACTCATACCAATTCATCATTTGTGAAGTCCAAATGTCCAAAACTACGTGACATTGATTTTAAATTCTGTTCAACAGTGTACAGTGCATATCACAACCTGCTTCCGCATAATGTACAAAATATTTTTATTCAAAAACACAAAGTGAATATTACTAGGAGTTGTCATGACTTCCAAGTAAAATGAACAAAAACTAGGTAGAAATGTCAATTTATATCAATTTCTGGTGTTAAATTATGGAATAACTTGAAATCACACGTTAAATACGTAAGTAAAATTAGTCTAGGTTTCATTTGTCAATATGAAAACCTTGATAATTCATCAGGTTCGTAATATGTAGCAATATTTTATACTCTTATTGTATGAAAGTGTACCAATTTTCTGTCGTTATTACTCTATCTTATTAATTACATTTATAAATACGTGAGCTCTTAACAATTTCCACTATCTCCTTTTTTCATTGTATTCTAGTCATAATTGCTTCTGTTAATGATATGATATACAGTTAGTAACAATTAGTAGGCCTACCTATCTTAATTTTTTTCAATTTAAGCTCGTCACTCCATGAATTGTTTTATGTGGTGGAGGTACACTTTATAAGCCTTATGGTCTTCACCGTACCCCCTTCAACAAAGCTGCGATTGATTATTTTATGTTATATACTACTCAAAATTTGCTAAGGATCACTATGTATATTTGAATTATTTAATAAAAATTTAGGAAATCTTACAAATAAACATACAATAATGTCATACCAGACATTCCTACAAAATGCGGAACAAAAATTTGTTGAGTTTTTACAAAATTAAAGCTGGTGTATGCTATTTCCCAAGATACACCAAAGATGAAAAAAATGGCGAAATTAAAAATGAAAAGAAAACAAAAAGAATGTAATTTTTCTACATCCTAGTAGGCAGTATGACCTCCGCAGGCATTAATCACAGCATTACAACGCCTTTTCATACTCTGGACCAGCCTAGGGAAGGCGACTTGGGGAATATTCCCCCATTCCTCGACAAGACCATTACCGAGCTCATTGAGGGTATTTGGTTGGTTCGATCGGGCTGATATCGCTACCTGTAGTCTGTCCCAAGCATGTTCTATTGGATTCAAATCTGGAGAACGTGCAGGCACGTTGCCGAACACCGCCATGTCGCCGATTTGCACTACCCGCTTCTGTGTAACGATTTCATGCTCTCGATACAACATTTTGACTCACTCCGAGATCTGCAGCCACCTGTCTTTGAGAACGACCCGCCTGGAGCTGACCGATTCCTCTAGCAAGCTCATCGGGACTTAGGTGCCGACGTCCTGGCATGTTTTTGCTACAATATCACTTACGATAGTTATAGCGAACAAAGGAAAGACAAAAAATGGCCCCTAAAAACTCGGAACAAAAATGGATAAGATGATCATAATATGGCTAAAGTGTCTGAAAATTTACTAAGCCCCAGTTGAGCCAATCCCCATACATCGAAACCACTGCGAACCTGCAAAAAGCTTCAGATATCAATAGAAGACATCGATAAGGACCCGTGGGGCCAAACATACCCATCACATATTGTACATTTTAAAAAATATACTATATATAGTTAGTGATCCTTAGCAAATTTTGAGTAGTTTATAATTCTAAAACCTTTTATTATTAAGATGAGAGAATTTCATTGTCGTAACCATTATAGTTTAGTATTTATCAACACATGTATAAATTTCCGTGTCATTGAAATTTTATAACGTCACAAAATTTAAAAAAAGCGGCGTAAATTCTTTGGAAACTGTTCGTGAGTAATGAAACAAGTCCACAATAAACTCAAATATCATGACTCAACATGTCAACACGAATATGGTCTAGTATAAATGTTCACAGTTTATTGTCGCTTACCCTCAGGAGTGTACTACAGTAAATGATCTATCGGTCCTCCTTCTTCCTGACATACGGCCTTCAAGCGTTCCTTTCACGACGATATCGATCTCGGAATGTCTTGAAGAGAGACCTGGTTCCAACATAAGCTAATGCGTTGTTTCTGTTCGTCTCCGGCAAATTTGTTACATATCCCTTCGTTGACTCATTCTGACAACGAGTCCCATATCGAGTAGTTCATGGGGTCACAGTCTGGCGACTGCGGAGGCCAACCATTCTTCTTGATCGTCGCCACT
Source organism: Epimenia babai (assembly GCA_011762755.2). NCBI lineage: Eukaryota > Metazoa > Mollusca > Solenogastres > Cavibelonia > Epimeniidae > Epimenia > Epimenia babai. Next base: position 5,035 of record WURV02219907.1, read on the forward strand.
TTCTTCCATGTGCTCCCGGGTTGCCCTGCTTGTATGACTGGTCGCACCATCCTGCTGGAATATCACATCGCCATCCGGATACAATCGTCGACAGTCCGGGAACAGCCTTTCATCCAACAGCTTCATGTATGCCTGAGAATTGACTTTCGTCGTCACCTTATCCATAAAGTGCACCCTCGTTTGGCCGTTCCAACACACTCCCGTGGATATCACCTTTTTCGAGAAGCGCGAGGTCCCGTGATACAATCCATTCGGGAGAATGTTCTTATGTTCAGCACAAATACGATCGTTCTGTCCGTTACGCGCGATCTCCATCGAAGTCCTTCTCGTTTGTGAATGCGATCCGCTTAACGTCATCCTCCGTATGCGCGTCAAGTATCTCTCTGCACCGGGTCTTGCGTCACTTCTGTCGGAGATTTTTATCCCGTCACTTTGCTAAAAGTTTGTCGACGCCAGGAAATTTCCAGCCTCCTTTCCAGGAAATTTTATCACCATACTATCGCCTCTCCACTCGTTCTCAACATAACGAACTGCAATTATTTATCTGTCTACTGCATTTGGTACCATTTTAGTGACACTTTGTTCAGATAACAATTACATGATAAAAATAAGAAGAAAACGCGTCTACAGGCATAAACTGATGACTTCATAATGAATTTTTGAATTAAAGGCATATTTCCTGTAAGAGCAACTGTGATACCAAATGATAGAGCCCAAATTTTCCAATTAGCGTCATAAAAGATGGCGTTTTGATATTTTTCATGTCTGCCATGTTCAGATGTGTGTATTTCTAAATCAGTCAAGATATAAGAATGAAATTTTGCAAATTTGTTAAAATATAGTACGCTAAAAATTACCTAAAAATGTGGCAACCGCTTTCAAAAATTAAAAAGTTAGAGCTCATTACCGTATATCTCGGGATGTTTTTATTGGGCCACCCCATATATCATTTATATACCATATATGAGGCAGTTTATATATATATATATTTTAGTTACCCATTCGCTTGTTCATATTATATGTCATACTCACGGCCATCTTCCATATAAAAGTCCTAACTCAGCAGAAAAATAGTTCCTTGACAAAAGTTACTACAAAAACGTCCTATAGTGTGTACTACTAAATGTGTGTGAGAAAACGGAAAGAGAGTGCGCAGGGCACTGTAAGCCCCCCCCCCCTTTAATACCAACAGACATCTGACAATCTATGAAAATTGTATAGATATCAGAATTACTCATTCATTATTCGACCTGTGCCGTTTGTAAGGTGAGGAGCGTCCCACACTGCCCATGGGGGGCGGGTAGCCATGCAGAGTGGCCATGCATAAGCTGTTTCCGGTTGACATGCCCATGCTTCGAAGGTCACAAATATTCTTAATTTCAATCCAACAGCCTCACGTACTTAGAAGATGGACTGTCGAGTTTTTTTTTAAGGTGCACACAATTCATTTATTCGACCGAAAAATTGAACAGGACAAATAACCGAGATACAAGTAAAAATACGTCTACGTGTGATGTTGACCAGACGTCGATCGAGTGTCGACCAAAATGCGTGTCCCCCTCCTCGCTAACTACACCGAGCCTATATATATGCTTACTGAAATAAAAAATAGCAACGCTGCTGGACACTCCTTGAGTACGGCGGTATAGCTTAAAAAACAAAGCAGTCGCGCTATTATTTTTACGCGTAGCGCCGGGCTGATAAGGACGCAGCTTGTCTTACAGCAGCGTCGCTTCAGTTGTCATCGCGTATACAATACTTTATTTATCATACATAAGCTCGGGTCGTGTTTGTTATATTAATGGATGTTTCCATTCGCCACATTTTTGCCTGCCGATCCTGACCGAGGGCTAAATTGTTTACTTAATGTGTTGTACTGGGTAGAAATTACATTTACATACTATAATCAGAAATATAGAAACTAATTTTCAGCACTTCCAGGTGCGTAGCAATGCTTTTCAGAGTGGTCAAAACACACGACCGAATGCGCCTTCAGAGTAGAAATCTTTTATAGTTTTGGGATCATCGCGTTTGATAGCTACACACCATTTTATGCGCCAATGAGGATTTTTTTTGGAATCTATGGCCACCGATTTGATTAGTACAGCCCGGTACAGAACAATAATAAGGCATTTTACCCAGCGGCTGCGTTTTTCAACTTAACAGCTGGATATCAACAGCTTCATTCAGCCTAGGCTTCATTCAGGTGAAAATATGAATTAAAAGACTGTTAGAGTAACCTAGCGACCACTCATTCAAAATAACCGCCACAGGGGAAATAACCGACGCTATTTTACCACATAAATGGCACACTTCTATATATCTTTTACCCTTGATGTAAATACAGGGCTAAAATTTGGCTGTATTATTGAATCAGAACAAATCGCAAATAACGAAGCGGCAAAAAAACCGGGAGACAGGCCATCTGTCACTGAGCATTAGAATAACGATCCCTACTAATTTATATCCACAATCGACGCTCTCCGTTCAAGCGATTACATCAGGACTCATAGTGTCTCTAAGGCAGCCGATATATCTTGCAGCTATGTATTTTCGAAACGAGAGTAACACACAAAATTATGAGTAATGATATCGGCAAGGATCGTTAATAACATATTTCTATTCTAAACGCTGCCCTCACATGATCGGAGACTGAGAACCAGCGCGTCGGGGCAATGTCAGTTAACGAAGAGGAACTTTGCTGGGCCACGCGTCAGCTGACCGTTATCTGAGTAATATCAACATTAGTGGCCGTTGAGAGTTGAAACCAGCGCGTATTCTCTGGTACCCGTTGTGTACAACGAGTTGAGTAGAGATTAGTAATATCTAAAGCGAAACTGTCCTGAAGTTCCGAAGGTTTTGCTACCGCACGGTTAATGCGAAATGTTCTGTCGTGGTCGTCGTATCTAGCTGTATTCAGAGACCTGTCACGGTCGTCGTATCTAGATCTAGCTGTATTCAGAGACCTGTCACGGTCGTCGTATCTGGATCTAGCTGTATTCAGAGACCTGTCACGGACGTCGTATCTAGATCTAGCTGTATTCAGAGACCTGTCACGGTCGTCGTATCTAGATCTAGCTGTATCCAGAGACCTGTCACGGTCGTCGTATCTAGATCTAGCTGTATTCAGAGACCTGTCACGGTCGTCGTATCTAGATCTAGCTGTATTCAGAGACCTGTCACGGTCGTATCTAGATCTAGCTGTATTCAGAGACCGCTAAACATCGGATATAGGGCAGGTGTGTCGTAAAACGTACCCGTTTCAAGTCGTCAGATTTTTAATTAACGACATTTACATAATAGCACGTATACATTTATTAATTAATTCACAGACGACTCTATGAATTATCTCTTAAATTAACTCGTGGACGATCAATAGTTACTCCCGTACAGTATTAATATCTATGTTACAGCACATCTCATTAGAAATAATCCCGTCTGTCGCGGACGAATATTACATATGTCGCGTTTTAATGAATTTGATGATCGTTCTCATAATTCTATTAATGCATATGATTACCAAGACAGCGCCTCAAACCTTTATAACGTGCTTTTTATTTCAGGAGAACAAATTCTAATATTTTTATCGATACAACAGAAAAAAACGATGTCGGTTAATCTGCTTTTATTCGTACTTTTTTTAATTTAAGTGTTCCACACCTGGCATTAGTCGTGTTGGTTTGACACTAGCAAATCAATGTGTAGTCTGCTATCGTCGATTCTCTGTATACACCCCCACATAAGCAAGACGTACGCAAACAGACATCGTGATGACATCCGCGCCCAGTCGCAAGAAGCTCGAAGGATAGATGGTTCAGATTGGTGGGGGTAGTTCTGAGGTGGCTTCGGATCTCAGAGTGAGGAGTCAATGATATTAAATCATTACGGATAATGAAAAACGGTGACATGCTCTTAGATTTTTACGACAACTTCACGGAGCCAATCTATCGTCCTGACTGTATCAAGAAAGCGAACTGATGATGCAACAGCGATTCAAAGATATTCGCATGATGCTATAATGATACCTGAAGAGAGTATATTTCAGCCCGAATATTTAAAAACAATTTCTATACAGTTAGCATGATGATTAGAAGACATGCTGGACATTTACTGCATGTTCGGTTGAGGATCGTGGAATCCGATGCGGAGTGCAGAAAACGGCACCATTGGATTCTTGACCGACGGGAACATGCTGCCACATAATCCCTGAACTTTTAATACAGGCGTAGTAATATGTGGCACACGTACCATTGAGTGGCGAATCCTAACTAAAATGAGACGCGAATGCGGCGCGGCCGATCGGTATGAGATTCATGCTGTGATACTGTGGGGATCAGTATACAGGAACATACAGATGTCTTTCTAACTGCAACTTGTTGAATAGTGCGAGTACATTTCGGGATACTGCTTCGATATCACATCGATGTATGCAATTAAAATCATATTCAAGGGATAGAGCCCCCCCCCACTTCTATAATCACCGTCGCAACTTGACAAATGATGAAAGCAGGTGGAATAGCCGTCGTACCATTAGCGAATGAGATTAGTAGTATAACTTATATAAGTGAAATATGACGCCTAAGGTCTGCGGGCGACCTGAACAAAAATGATACGTTATGTGTATGTCAGATGTTATGATCGCTCGCATCGGTATGACAGGTAATTAGATATGTAGATAAGATACTCGCTCAATTTGTAAGCTTATTTCTGGTACCCGCAGAAGATGTGAGAAAACTTCCACTCCTCTATAACCAAAAGATAAAAATAGCAATTACGGAGACGGAAAAAATTCGTAGGGATATTTTTTAATGTTTTTTTTTTTATCACAGAATTAATGATGATTTTCGGATCATTAGCTATATTGGTTTCTACATCACCCTAGGCGGTCATACACCGTGATTATTCATGGTATACCTATTTTATAGAAACATTTTTCGTATCGCGTCTATGCAAATGTTTGTACCACTGAGATTCATCATTCCCTCGTTGCCTGTCACCACTCAAGTCAATGTTTATGGACTCCGAATAGATTTCGTCACAATGATATTATAATAGAGAGTATAGATAGTGGTCACCGACTCATCTCTGCCAATCGGTCAACGTTCGTGGTCTTTTGAAAGCCGTGCTATCAGTACACTGCCTCACGTCCCTATATAGTTTTGTTGTTTTCGGTTTAGCTTGGGTTCATCGATTTAGCTCTTTTACTGAAACTCAAACGAATCGCTTACGTTTCTGTGATGTTGTGCAACCCACAAGTATTAGCCAGGCAAATGCATTGCGTATAGCCTTAGACGCAGTCTCCTAAAAGACATGCGCTTTGTTTCTCGAACGATTGGACGATGTGAACATGCTCTTCAATTGTCAGTTTTGGGTATCTGCGAATTACGTTATTATAAGATAAGATGTTTTTATTCAATGCAAAATACGGAAAATATATACAAAATGATATAAGATACATAATAAAGTAA
>WURV02219918.1:0-10502 GCA_011762755.2 Epimenia babai
AATTGATTTGCTGGAGAGCTTGATCACATGTTGACCACTCAAGGCTATAGCGAGAACTGGACATGATAGAAAGATGGTCAAGTTGTGGTGGAAGAGATATCAAGATGAAAGCGAATGCAAGAGGAAGTCTGGGTTTGAGAGATCTTGAAAATCAACAGGGAGAGATGACAGTTATCTGTCATTACTGATACGTCTAAATCACATGAAGACCAATTCATTTTTCAATTTGACAACACTGCCAGAATCTCGATGGATGCTTGTCTCACCATCTCACCTTAGCCCGCAAGTTCACCAGATGTCACCTACCGAACAACATCTTTGAGCATAGGGTGCAAGGTGTATCGGATGTACGATTTGCCACCAGTAAATATCCAGCAACTGATTGATCGCCTGCCAGAACGGGGGTAGAACACTGACACGGAAGTCACTAGTAAACTCTTTTTAGGGATACGTCGTACGGCTCGGGAATGAGTCAGGAAGAGATGACTGGGACATCAAATCCTGAATATTGTGTTAATAAGCAGTAGCCTCGCTAGACTTGTGTATGTAAGACACTTGATATTAATCTAATATGATCACCGAAATGTTTAGTTCTCAAGTGTTATCGGGGGATTTCTTTCTAATATATATATATATATATATATAAAATGATGCTATACCATAAATTACATATTGTCTGTTCAATGTACGGATAATGGGGACTAAATGTCTAGGATTGTACTCTACCTACCAAGCAACGCAGTCTCATATACTCATGTGTATTCATTACCACTCTCAGAATATTGCGATACACTGTTTTCTTCCTCCGCAGGTGAGGTGTCTTCCCTAAAAGATGAGTGTGGTCGACTGAGGGAGAAGATAGTCATGATGGAATCACAGATGAAAGTGTAAGTTAAGATGTCATACTATTTGGCACTGGCACTTTCCAGATCAAAATTACAGTTACGTACTTGGACCTTGTGTATGTATATATATATATATATACACATATATATATATATATATATATGTATGTATATATGTATATGGGACGTATATTTGCATTTTCAACACGAAATTGCATTGTCAGACACGTTACTCGTGCCAGAGAAGCATCAAGTGAGTGATGCCATGTTTCGTCACTTTTTACCACATTTAAAAGTTCCTTTAGAAATGGGATAACCTTTATTTTTATTTCGTGCCCCACTTCCATACACTGTCCTATTTAGAATCTACTAATTTTCAACATCTGCCCCTTTCTTAAGGCATTTTTCCATGCAGTAAGGCATCTACCTATTTTGTAAGACTGGCATGTAGACAGCAACTTTGTTCAGGGGAAGACTGCACTATATCTGATACAGCAGATAATATATGACACACTTGCTTTTTATTGAAGCTGTTGACTATAATTTTGTTAGTAAAGAATAGGCTAATTACCAAGGTAATTCTTGTCTACGCCATTATTTGGCCCTTTATAAAACAAGCCTCTAATTGCAGTTGACACAACCAATTAATTAGTCTCACGTACGTATAAGGAGTTGGGGAAACACCTACTGTTAAAAATCCCACCGAATCTGGGCAGACAATTGACCCTCCATTCACGTCTATGGATGGACAACATATGTCATACATTCTGCTAAGTCTATGAGCGTTGACGAATATTTACACTGGTTGATGACATAGCGGGGAGGTAAGCGACATAGAAACCATACATAGAGCATCTTAAGTACACCCAGATCAGAGGTTACAACCTTAACAGAACCACACTGCAAGGGCTACCCAGACCCCCATGGGAACAGGGGTTTAAGCCGTTTCTGCCTGAAAAAACCACGATAATATATTGGTTAGAGCGGGAATTGAATCAGGGTCCTCTGGATTCAAAGTCAAACTCTCTAACCACTCCGCTCACTGCGCCAATTTACTATAAGGAGCCTTTACCGTAATATTGCAGATCGCACAAAGAGAACCTGCAGCTCTCGTCTGAGTACAACAAACTTCAGGAAGCTTACCGAGTTGCTGAGGTTGCTACGAGCAAGTTGGTGAGTGGAGAGTTGGGCACGCAAGGTTCTCCCAATGATTCTATGTCTGATGCCCTCAACCAATCACAGCCCAACCTCAGTCAGGTGGAATGCAGCACGAGTTACAGATCCATTCAGTCACTTATAATTTTATGTTGCCATCAACAAATTTTGGCTGGATTTAGGAGTGTTGAAGCATCACTGCACATGAATGCTGGCTTTTTTATGATTAGAATCAACATTCGTTTATTAGTTTATAGGCAATATCCTATAATAAGGCAAGAAGTTAAAATCATCCATTGTCCGTCCATCCCCCCGTCTATCCTATTCATCCTCAATCCGATATATTGTCTTCCTTCTTGAAGCTATTCATCCTTGAGCTTTCCAATTTGGCCAACGTGGTTATGGTGGTACCTGGGTTGGTCTCAATAGAATTTGTTGATCTGCGTAAAGGAAAGAACTTCTGTCGATGTTTTGACTTGGAAAATCTCGAAAATTGTCATTGGAGCCAAGAGACATAATTATTGATGAATGTTATTTTTTATTTTGCCCAGAGTAAGGCGGAGAGGTGTATCATTTAGCCAAGTCGCCTTTAGTGTAATTATCAGAGAATTGTTCAATTTATTGGCATCAGAGTCAAGGGTGAAAGATTGGCCATTTTTATTTTATCTTGAACATAATGCTTAACCTGCAGTCCCATCGCTGCATTTTAATTTGAGCTACTATTATATATATCTATAGATATCTATCTTTTTACATAGCTTCAGCAAATGTCATAGATGGTTGACTTGTCATTAATTGTCATACACTGTTATTGCACTCTGTTTGATAGTAAGATCAGTCAGCTGACTGTTATTACTGCGTGGTCATATACAGGTGGATGGAGCCAAGCAGGAGGGGACATTGAAGGGTAGAATCTCCGAGTATGAAACACAGATTGATGAACTGAATGGGAAGTTGGGCGATATGCATACAAGATACCGTAGTGTGGCTGAACAAAGCAGAATGGTGAGTACCGTATATACTCACTTACAAGAGGACCTTTTTCACCAAAAACCTAGATTCAAAGTGGGGGGGGGGGGCGTCTTTTAAGTGAGACTATAATTATTTCAAACCACATCGTCGTCCGCAGGTGCCAGGTAGCGTTTCACATGATAGACATGGTCTGCGTATAACATAGAGATTTGTTAGCGTGTGTTGTTTTTACTGTATATACAGTCAAAGATCGTCTATTGCTCCCTTTTGATGTCCTATGTTTTTGTAATTGTGTCTATTCTTGAAAAATTGTTTTCTTTTTCACTTTTTATTTACTAACGACGAAAACGACAATGCGTGGGTCAGTCGCAATTAGATTTATTTACATTTCAAGTACTGTATTACGTATGAATAAAAGTTCGCCTCGTCTTATAAAGGGAACAATGCTAAAATTGACTTTTGTGTTTCTGAAGTCAGGGGGGGGGTCGTCTTATCAGTGAGTCGTTTTATGAGCGAGTATATACGGTATATCGGTGCATCTATTCACTGACCCAGTTAACATTAATGGAAGGTAGTTGATGTAAGGCCTTAATTTAGAGTAGGAAATCTGTAATTATTCTGTTAGTAGAGTTCCGGACTGGCTCGTGGGTGTCATGGGTTTTGGCCATACCACAGGCAAGGGATTTCTCATGCATGTAGTGTTTTAGGTATCTTATGCTCCAAACTATCTACAACATTGATCCTGCACTTAAACCTAGTACTCAAATTAGTCTCAATTTTAACATTAAGAAATTACAAAATTGTCTAATATAGTACGTTATCTATTCATCTTAGCCATGTATTTTCGTCTTCTCTGTGGAGTTTGCCTTAGTATACCCTCGGTGACATCCTTAAATAGCACTTGTAGTCAGGTATACATGATGAGTGCAACTGTGAGTTTAATGGTCTCTCTGTTTCACGACCCCGTGGCATGTCCTAATGCGTACCTGATGAGCACGCTTATCATTTGAGTTGTTTCACTGTTCAGCATATGTTCCTCGAGGAATCAAGAGGTACAAAATCAAGTGTGTTCAGCCATTGCACTGCTTGCGCTCATGTATACCTGATCGAAACACTTTTCATTTCAGCTGTCTCTCTGTTCGACAATCCCCCTTCTCGTGCTCATGTTTGCCACGTTACTTGCGATCTACCCACTTCTGGAGACGATCACCGCAACATCCTCGTGATCCATGACTGAGCATGAAAAGCGGGATTGACCCGCAGAAAGTGCTTGCAAGTTTCCAACAGTGACCCGTGGGCCGGTACCCTGCGCTACATGAGACTAAGTTACGGCATGACATCAAATTTCACGTGATTAGTCCAAACAATTAAAATCTGATAATTTCTTAAATCTCAGAGCCATAGTAGCTTTTATATTGTTTCCAAAAACCAAGATAAAACATGAAAGCCAATTCAAGTTTAGGCCCCATAATTTTATGCAATAAGTGCTCGTTTATTGCATGCTAACAGTTACCATATGAATGTGCACACGGTACGCATATTTTATTGATACACGCAGCAGTTAATTCAGTACACCATTCTGCTGCTATTTTTCCTTGGCCTAATTTTCTTGTTTTCTTTTGAAAATTAATTGTTACACGCGAGTTTTATTGTCATATGCGTAATAAAGTACTTTAATTTTTAAATGGTAGCATTGATAATGTGTAATAAAATAATATTAAGTCATAGGTACGAACAGTTAAAACAAAAAAGGCATATGAGGGGGTATTGTCAAAATACCCACAGCAAAGTGAACTGAATTGCTAGGGACATGGGTACGGTTGATGAGTTTGGGGGCAAGAAAAAATGTGACTTTTTGTATTGAAATTGGAGCACTATCGACAGTGGGAGTCGCGTTTGCATAATCTATCCGAATGCCTTCATAACGATAAACTTGAGACCGACCCAAACACCCCCCACCCCTCATTCAGTAAAGGAGGACAAGTGGGTCGCTGCCCAAAAATGTAGCAGTTACCAGTTATCTGTGGTCAGAACTCAGTTCAACATCCCCTGCTTATAATTATTGTAATTGTAACATACTGAATTTAACCGGTTAGGAATATTCTCGCCACAAACGGGAATCCCCTCTATTGTTCGCGAACGTGTCAATCGCGTCGCGTCATACCTACATTACTCCGATTGGCTCGATAATTTAGCCTTTGCTAAATACTGCGTCGTATCAAATATTTTATTGTTCGATAGAGTCCCAAATTCTGCTCCGTAGCATATAAAAAGCTGGTGTCTCAAATTCCTACGTTCCTATTAATTGTAGAAGTCGTAAAGTTACCATCGCGTTTTTGACAATAGAGTAATACTGTACTGATTAGGTTCCGATTACATGTAACCATTTAGTAACTGCTGGTGTTAGTAAGCTCCAAAATTGTTATTACTTTGTGATTATAATTAAAGACTTTTTCAGTATATTTTGGTGTTAATTTTAATTCATTATAAGAATTAAAACATAACAGTACTGAAGGACTGTAAAGATGACGTCGCTACTTGTATTACGAAGTATTAGTAATTTGTATTGTATATCATATAGAGTGTACTGTGTAATAAAGGTTTATTGTAATTACATTAAACCATTCCTTAGTATTCCTGTATTCATTAAATTTATTATTTTGGCATGCATTTCTCAACAATCCACTAATTTTATCGCCTATGGGTATTGATGGTTCTTGGATATACTGTACAAAATAGGAAATACTCAGAATATCAATATAAAATGTAGCAGGAAAACTTCCAGCAAGTTGCGTTACACGTGTCCAATGAATGATAAAGCTTTAACTACAGACTAGTTTTGTTGAAAACAATTTACTGAACAGAAAAAAATAATTACTTTTTGGAAGCTTTGTCTAATTTCCCAAAAATGGCTAGTAGACTGGTGTACCATGTGCACATTCATATGTTCCCCTTTTTCGAATATCACATCTTATTTACTACATGCCTCTAGCAATAGAGATGTAGAATGAATTTATACGGATGATGTAACAATAGCTGCATTTTTATATTTAGTGTATTAAGTCTGTTTTGGAGAAAACAAAACTGATTTCTCAATATCTATGACTGCAGGCCATCACCCACCTATAATGGACTACAGTACTTGGGATACAATTTCTGATTATAAATGAGAATAACACTTTTAACATTAAATCTGTGTATATTAATATTACTTGGAACAAAACAACTTACATTATTTAATCTTCCTCATTTGAAATTTATTAAACTTACTACTTTGTTTACCCACAGTTAAATTTTTACTGCTATAATGTGGTGCAGAGCAGCAAGATCATTGGCAACCTAACAATTTCACTGTTATCAAGGATTTTATCAACTTTTCTTGCTTCCAGATTGTATGAACCACCCTTGCTTAATCGACATCTATATCAACAACCTGTCACTTCCCTTTTTTATCAACATCTGTATCAACTTTCCTTTCTTCATCAACATCTGTATCAACCTTCCTTGCTTTATCAACATCTTGATCAACTTTCCTTGCTTTATCAACATATGTATCAACTTTGCTTGCTTCATCAACATCTGTATCAACTTTCCTTGTTTTATCAACATGTTGATCAACATTCCTTGCTTCATCAACATCTGTATCAACTTTCCTTGCTTCATCAACATCTCTATCAACTTTGCTACTTTATCAACATCTGTATCAACTTTCCTTTTCCATTAACATCGATATCAACTGTCCATTCTCTAAATGTTTCAATAAATTATTGTGCATTATGTTTGAATATCGCAAACTGGATTTTTGAAGTCATGAAATGATTCGCCAATGAAAAAAATATTGCCAGTATCCCACACAGAAATTTATCTGTGTTATCATGTGGACTGTGTAATACCATGTAATGTGCTTGAAAACTTGTCGCAGTTGCTCTACTGTGCAATGAAGCTGTGGTTAGATGATCATGTCAAACCAATTATTGGCTGCAAAATGGGCGCAGTGAACTAGGTCTATCCTGTTTAGGATTAGCATTAGCATGAGAGCATCTGCTTTCCGTCCAGGTCATCGGGTGTCATGGCGGACATCGGCGGATGGACCGACCTAGTTCACCGCGCCGCAAATTGTTAACAGTTAACAGTGTGTGCTGCAAGTCTAAAAACATGCCCTCGGTAAAAAGAAACCTTTTCGGTATCTTTTTTGTACATGAATTGTGTAGCTATTTGAGATGTGATGGATTTTGGATGCACAAACTGTGTACAACACTGGATATTTTACGATCAATAGTATATATAAAAAAATCTAATATCGAGATACAACACTTTAGCACCTTTATGCTGTTTGCTGACAGACGGTTTATGCCGAATCATTGGTGATAGCAGCTCCGTAACATGCACAAACTGATCTACTCCGTTCCTAACGTAAAAATATTCATTTCATGCATCTGAAAAATATCTTAATTGTCATAATGATGTGATAATGTGAATTTAAGGCTACGAGGAGGGTTAATTTAACCCTTCTGAACTTACCACTGCGGTAGCAATGCTGAATACACGAAACACTCTACCGCTTAGTCAAGGATAAATGTCCTTTTTGTTCAACCCTATGGCTCCGTCATCATCTCGAACAAACGCTGAATTTATTACAGCTTTACATGCCGTAATTTTTATAGTCATCATATTACTGTGTGTATAAAAGCATTGTATTTATTTGTTGAATGAGTTTTAATGCTATTTTATGTATATACTGATTACAGTACAAAAGGATGCAACAATGTACCGTTCATGATCGGCTGACTGCCACCTCAGCCATTCATTATTAGCACCAGTTTGTGCCGATTCTTTAAATCGAGGGTATCTGGTCATAACTAGTTTTTAAAAAGTTAGTTTAGTACAAACAAGGGAGGTTATTGAGACATCTGACTGTGAAAGTGAAATCTCAGTTCTGAGTGACGTAATAGATTAAAGGTTCGAGTCCCATCAGAGGTGTTGGTTTTTCCCGTGCATTTCCTTCCAGCTATTCGCAGAACCACTTTGGCTACCCCATTAACATGACGGTAGTAGATTAATAACAACACTGTTTGTATGGACTACTGTGGCTACGTACCCACCTTTATACATTATTCCCTACAAGAACCGGGCATGGATACCGACGGCAATGTGTGTTACAGCATATTGAAGAACTTACTGGAGTGATTGCACCTGATGAAGTATACTTGATATACGAAAGTTTGTGCTAATCCTTATATAGTTAGTCAACAAAGTGTTACCTTTGTATTTTCGTATTTACGACATGGCTCACACAGCAACCCACACCTCTATGTTTACTGGAATGAGAGAGCCTATAAAAAAATCATCAAATTATAATATCTGTAGTTGTATCTGTATAGCAACAACCAGACATAACTCGTACTTTTGTTATATGTATATTGTATAATATATCTTTTGTAAATACACTGTGCACAAAATCTTAAATGCATGCATGTTAACAACACATGCTTGCCGTTAATTGTACAGCTAACTGAACCAAATTGTTAACACTATAATGCTGTATGCACGTTTAGCAGTTTTTCGTACAATATTTTGTTAGCAGGTTCTAATAAAACCACTATAACGTAGAACACCCATGTCTTGTTCAATCGATGTACTGTTATATTTAGTGCATTCAGTGTCTAGATACATAAACCAAGGTAGGGCATTATTATTTAATTCACGCTAGTTTGAACTTCAATATAACACTGTCTCAGTGTATATTTTTATTGGCTACACCTATTTTTTTGGCTACGTCTATTTTTCGGGCTATGTCTCTTGCCGCATTGACTTCATTTCGAGTCATTATCCCGCAGTGAACCAGCGCGTGCAGCAGTTGCTCTCTTGAATTCCCAGCGAAACTATTGGTCAGAAAAGTCGGGAATCCTTTCATTCCATCATCCAGTGTATGTAATGGTGGTCGTATAATACCCAGTACCTGTGCCCAACATAACACCTCGATCACTTTAATTACTTTTGTGTATCGAGCCAATATTTTTTAAGCTTGTACACCCCAAAATCGGTTTTCCATTGTTCGTGAGTTTCATGTCATTTCTGAGTAAAGGTTTTCAATACATTTTATGTGAAAAAAATTCATTTCCTTAAATATTTTATGTAAAATGATAAACGTTTATAAAATCAGTCAACAAACATTATGTATCTTTAGTATTTTAGGGTAAAGTTCTATTCGTGTCTATAGTATATCTACCGAACGGTGATCAGTGTGGGATAGCACTTGTAAAAAGTGACTGAGAGCTATACATGGTACGATAGATTCAAATTTTCTTAGTTACCAATAGCCTTACGTTTATGTCACTGCGTCTGTGACTATCTTCAAATGGAAAAAGAAAAGTTAAGATAATGTGCCCTCTTCCAAACTCGGGGCACTGTGTTGATCAATTTAAATTAGTTATCGAATTAATAATAACGCAATAACAATTGTATAACATCATCATAATCCACTATTAGTGTAGTGATCAGAACTAGTCTAAAAAAGGACAATATTACGCACGATGAACAGACTAGCTTCATTTTCTATATAGGGCAGTAAAACCATGTCTGACCAGACAAGTGACCTTGTTCCTTCACACCGTTGGTTCCTATTGCCAATAGACAAGTTACGTGTGTAGCGCAACTCATTCTGTGATATGTGTTTATTATTTTCAGTGAGGTGATAAGATAGCAAAGGGTAAGTGCCGTAGACACCATCCATAATGCATTCGAACCACAGCACACATAATAGGGGAACCCTTATAAAATGACACTGCAAGGCCAACCCAAGACCTCCATGGATTAAGGCACTTTTGTCTGAAAAATATTTTGATTAGACCGAATAATGATCCATGGTCTTCTAGATATCAATTTCTATGCCACCTGGCCCGTATTTACCTTAGGAACAATATATATCAGCTGATAGATATATGATACTGTCATATATAATTCCTTCATTTATTTTTCTCATCCAACCAAGTAAGACCTGATAAAAATAAAACTGCAAATAAATGAGTAAAATTATTTTAAAAACAATTTGTTTTATATTCAGGTCCATCTTGAGACCTGTATTCTTTTTTGTTTTCTTTAGACAATGGAATATAGCGTTTCACATTTCAAATTCAAGGGTTAAATCCATATCATCGCACAAAGGATTTTAAAAATGTGAAAGCTATGTGTCATACATACCTCACTCCCGTAGTCAATGCATGACAGAACACTTCTTTCTATAACACGGAAGGTTTCCAAGTCAACTTCGAGCGTGAAGAAATGAGTTACTAATTTAGTGACATGACTGACATTTGTCACCAGATGGTTTTGTTTGCCAACTCGATGGTTGCTAACAGCAGCCCCAACCTCTTCTATAAGTTCACGGTTTAACCCTTCAACGGGACATTCTGTATTATCAACTAATCCTCCAGGGAATCCCAAGTAACCATCAAATCTCATCTGCATCTGGAAAGAAGACATTCCTTAGTAGAGATATTTCATATACAGAATACAATTTTATTATATATA
>WURV02219929.1:0-10500 GCA_011762755.2 Epimenia babai
ATAATAGACACCACCCAGATAAAATGCTGAAATTAGATAATGGACACCACCCAGATAAAATGCTGAAATTAGGTAATTGACACCACCCAGATAAAATGCTGAAATTAGATAATAAACACGACCCAGATAAAATGCTGAAATTAGATAATAAACACCACCCAGATAAAATGCTGAAATTAGATAATAGACACCACCCAGGTGAAATGCTGAAATTAGATAATAGACACCACCCAGGTGAAATGCTGAAATTAGATAATAGACACCACCCAGATAAAATGCTGAAATTAGATAATGGACACCACCCAGATAAAATGCTGAAATTAGGTAATAGACACGACCCAGATAAAATGCTGAAATTAGATAATAAACACCACCCAGATAAAATGCTGAAATTAGATAATTGACACCACCCAGATAAAATGCTGAAATAAGATCATAGACACTACTCAGATGAAATGCCGAAAGTGAAATCATCCAGATACAATGGCGAAATTGGATAATTGACACCTACCAGATTAATGGTGAAATTGTATAATTGACACCTATCAGATACAATGGTGAAATTGGATAATTGACTCCTACCAGAAACAATGGTGAAATCGGATAATTGACACCTACCAGAAACAATGGCGAAATCGGATAATTGACACCTACCAGATTCGATGGTGGAATTGAGTAATTAACACCTACCACCTACAAATACAATGGTTAAATTGATTAAGTGACGCCTACCAGATACAATGGATAAATTGGATAATTGAGACCTACCAGATACACTGGTGAAATTGGATAATTGACACCAACCAGATACAATGCCGAAATTGGATAAGTGACACTTACCAGATACAATGGTGAAATTGGATAATTGACACCTACCAGATACAATGGTGAAATTGAGTAATTGACACCTACCACCTACAAATACAATGGTTAAATTGAATAAGTGACGCCTACCAGATACAATGGATAAATTAGATAATTGACACCTACCAGATACGATGGTAAAATTGGATAATTGACACCAACCAGATACAATGATGAAATTGGATAATTGACACCAACCAGATACAATGGATAAATTGGATAAGTGACACCTACCAGATACAATGGATAATTGGATAATTGACACCTACCAGATACAATGGTAAAATTGGATAATTGAAACCTACCAGATACAATGCATAAATTGGATAAGTGACACCTACCAGATACAATGGATAATTGGATAATTGACACCTACCAGATACGATGGTAAAATTGGACAATTGACTCCTACCAGATTTAATGGCGAAATTGGATAATTGACACCTACCAGATTTAATGGCGAAATTGGATAATTGACTACTACCAAATTCAATGGCGGAATTGGATAATTGACACCTGCCAGATACAATGGTGAAATTGGATAATTGGCACCTACCAGATACAATGGTGAAATTGGATAATAGACATCAACCAGATTCAATGGCGAAATTAGATAATTGACACCTACCAGATACAATGGTGAAATTAGATAATTGACACCTACCAGATACAATGGTGAAATTGGATAATTGACACCTACCAGATACAATGGTGAAATTGGATAATTGACACCAACCGGATTCAATAGTTAAAATTGATTGACACAATAAACCCATGGACAAACCCATTGAACGGGTTAGTCAGACTACTAACACCGATAACCCATTAGATTGGGCACTTAATAATTTCTTCCTACAACCGAGAATGACGCAATTATAAAATAAACACGAACATCTGATGGCACCGTGTCAAAACCGACTTAAACCAAGAGGGACGGTACAATTTGAAAACTGACATCAAGCAAATAGTATGACAATTTGAAAACTCATCAAGCAAACAGGATGACAATTTGAAAACTTATCAAGCAAACAGGATGGCACAGATAGATAACTTACACCAATAACCCACTGGAGAGGCAATTTTATCATTGACGCAGCAACTATGGGATGGCGCAATTGGAAAATTGACAATAAGCAAATGGATAAATCGATTGGATAATCACATCAACAGCCCAGTGGATTCGAAAATTGCATAATCGACCCCAACAACCCAAGGAATTGTAATATTGGATAATTGACACCAATTGCCTGTTCGACGGGATAATTAACACCAACAACCCATTTGGATTTGGAAAGGTATTTGCGTAATTAACACCAACTTCGTATTTAACATAGTAATTTTCAATTTACACCAACGTAGTTAGACAAATAGAATATTGACACCAAAACCTCTTGGGACAAGGCGATTGGATTACACAACTGATGAGGAAGAGCAATTAGATAGACACCAACACTCCATTAGCTAGGGCGATTGGATAATTAACACAACTGCCGATATGGCACAGCAATTGGATCATTTACACCAACACCTCAATTGGACGGTAGAATAGGATACTAATAGCATACTAATTCAGGAATGAGATGCTAGTCCATGACAGACGATGGCCTCAAAGCTCGCATTCAATATTAAATACAATTACTACACAAAAATATAGCATTATGATATTCCACATAATTCGAGATCAATTAAGGCACATCAAAGTCTGAACTATCTTCCTCAGTAATATGGCGACAGCTTCTCATTATGTATTTGGTTTTTGCACTTTTAAACGCAGAAAACCGAGTTTAATCTTAAATGGGGGACATGAACAGGCTCCTCATTAGTGTTTAACGAGCTGTGGGCCCAGGCTTTCACGATGTTATCCTACATTTACGCAATTCATGCTTTGTTTACCACAGCGGATAAATTTCATATTTGTATTTGTATTGATGGCCGATACGTTGAGTTGATGCCAGCTAATCGCGACATCAAGTGCCATAGCTCTCTGATGACCCCATAAATGGGTAGAACCTGACGCAGATTAAATGAACGATCTTAAATAGACACGGTGACACGGTGAAATAATGCCATCATATAAATAATTAACGAATGAATTTTAGGTAATTAAAAATGCGTGGCCCCAAAAATTACCTTATGGTATCCGCCTCGCCGGATTGCGGACCACCCACGGTAGGGATTCATCCAGCGAGTCGTCAGGTACTCTTGGGGTCCCGAAGAAATTACGGTACATTCGTAGTAGTTGCAGCCTTATCCGCCACACGTCCGGCGGCGTATCAGCCCTTAGCTGCACTAGGGTGGCTTCGGGGGTGTGGAGGTGTTCCGGGATGTACGGCTGATACGTTGGGTACGTCGAGGAGGACGCAACTGGCGATGGGGGCGTTGGTCCGGAGGCCGTCGATGGTGTTGCGGCCGTCGATGGTGTTGCGGCCGTCGATGGTGTTGCGGCCGTCGATGGTGTTGACGCCGCAGTCGTTCGCGGCCTCTTAGCCGCCCGCTCCCTAGATGTCGAGCGAGAGCGGGCTCGTTTGGAGGGCCTGGGCGCCGGTGACGTGGGCGCCGGTGACGTGGGCGCCGGTGACGTGGGCGCCGGTGACGTGGGCGCCGGTGACGTGGGCGCCGGTGAAGTGGGCGCCGGTGAAGTGGGCGCCGGTGAAGTGGGCGTCGAGGTCGTTGTTTGTGAGGCACTCTCTTTTGACTGTTGGCATGTCTGAGTGCCCTGTATTCATACCATGCAATATTACAAGATAGGAAAATTGAAGGAAAATAATCTGGAAATGGACTTGTTCAGCAGGCCATTGTTGAGCCCTTGACAAGGGAAGAAACAAAATAATGAAAAGGATTGCTGTATAATCTTGACAATATAGGGAAAATAAAAAAATACATTTGATACTAGAGATAGTTGATTAAAAACCCGCCTGCCACATTAAATCCAATATTCTTCTTCGAGTTTGAGGAATGAATTTAAACAACCAAATATCCAAAATATTGATGATGAGCCCTTGACAAGGAAAGAAACAAAATAATGAAAAGGATTGCTGTACAATCTTGACAAAATAGGGAAAATAAAAAAAAATACATTTGATACTAGAGATAGTTGATTAAAAACCCGCCTGCCACATTATGTCCAATATGCTTCTTCGGGTTTAAGGAATGAATTTACACAACCAAATATCCTAAATATTAATTTTTAATATACTGTTAGGCTCAATGTGTTACCTTTCCCTCCCGTCTATTCATCATCTATCGATAATAGTTGAATTATTTCACGTTAAATTATTTAACGTTTAATTATTTCAAATTAAACGACGGAGTGCTGTGTATAGCCTGATCGACACAAACAGCAAGGTATACATCTCACATAATGGTTATATTCAGTTGTTCGAAACCAAATGCATTTGCATTGATACGTACTTTCACATTTTTCTTTGCCTTTGGTATAACCTCCCCTATGGCAGAGTAGACAATGTCTAATACTGCAAGAGAAGCATTTGATCTCATTGTGAAAAAAAAATGGGCAAAATATTAATGCATCTTGGAAGACTAATTACTCGGCGATTTAATAAAGATACAAAGATAACAAGTTACGTATAGAAGCAATTAAACTTGTGGCTAATATTATACTACTTAAAAGTCTATGTCTATTAGAAATGAAACGGCTATGTCTATACAGAATTCAGCAAATCGATAAGACTAATGACGGGGTAAATATCTGTTGGTAAAGCCGTTCTATCCCAAATCTTGTTGGAGAATTGACCTACGCCTACAGTCTAGTAGATTAGAAGGTAAATCTACCAAAGTAATCACTCCTCTCTAAATCTCGGTAGTTATCTGGTGAAGTGCAGTCAAATGTAGTTTACGGAGTCCATCCACAAACAGCCACTTGAAAGGTTGAGAATGGAGACCCTATATAACCAAATTTTAAAGTCTATTCTTTATGCCCGAAAAGCGTTTCAAGCTTAGCATTACATGCTAATGCAACTAATCTAGAATTTCAACAATATAGCCACTACGCCATCTGATCCCATCATGTAGATCGATATAATTATTTCGTCCCTTTTGTATTCAAATAGTACTTGAACATAACCAACTGCCCCTTGCTCTCTGGGATACAGTTTCGTCAACACGCATTCATCTCTATAATGACATTACCGACTAATTTTGATTCACTCAACCCACAAAGTACTACATCCAAACTTAGCTCAGGGCTCATTAACCTGTTTGCTATGTATTTTAAGCAAACAAATATTGAAAAAATATCCACTTCCAACTCGGTAACCGCAGCCTAACAACGAAGTTCATATAAATATGCCAAGTTATTAGCTCCTCTTATTTTTATTAAAATGGTCTTAACATAGTAAAATTTACATCATATATCCATTTCCAATTGATAGCACAGGATGACCAGTCAATAACGTATTTCTAGGACTTACAAAAAGTGCATGAATAACATACTGGTACATGTATATCGATTTACAACTCACGGTCCTCTGTTGTTTCGGCCTTATTCTGCGAGGGCGTACCGATTTTTTTAGATGTTTTCTTGTAGCCTTAAACACGCAAGATAATAGACATATGTGGTGAGGTGCACGGTTATTCGGAAAACATAATGTACTTGTGTCATTAGCAATAGGCCGTAGAAAAGCCAAGGTTAACAGTAATTAAAATGCACCTTGAGATCGGCACCTATCTACGTCTGAATCCAATATTACCATAAACCTGGGGACCCGGTACCAAGTGGCGGATACGTGGTTCCTCCGTCATAGCCATCAATAAATATGACGGACGGACATCAAAACTAATGCCGATATCGTACAAATTACTAACACCAGTAAAGAAGGTGGAAAATGTTAGGTAAGTTTTCTAGGTCATAAATTGCGGCGAAACCACGTATGAGCAATAACTATAACGGTGAAAGGCAGAATGGAAATGGCCACTCAGACGTGATCACATAAAATTTGTTTCTTGAAAATGTGATCATGGGAGAAGTGTCTGATCTCATCCACTGTTGACAGATGCTTGGCACAACATCGCTAAGTAAAGGACAGGTCACACCCATTTAACAGAAGGGAGATATTTCCGGGTATTCCTATATCCTCTCAAGAATCGCATTAATGTTACCTATGTGTTCTACCCAAACAGACCATACGAAAATGATGCTGAACGCTACACGGTTAAAAGCGCTACGATGTATACTGGTGTACGTTTGAACTAACAACATTATCCATAAACTATCTTGCACAAGACCCACATATTAACTACTTGCCACTTAAAAACTTAATGCGTAATAATTATATAGTAACTAATATTCATGATATCACTGCTTTATTCCTAATTATCTCACTGTTATTTTAGTATAAATTTCTCATATGGCCATTAAACGTGAGAATAAATTGTTGTTACAATAGTTATATTGAGAACCAACATACCCCGTCGATCCAACATCTGCTTGAGGTTTTTGATGAAATAATTTATGGCCTTTCTGTCGTCGGT
This sequence comes from Epimenia babai, assembly GCA_011762755.2. Taxonomy (NCBI): domain Eukaryota; kingdom Metazoa; phylum Mollusca; class Solenogastres; order Cavibelonia; family Epimeniidae; genus Epimenia; species Epimenia babai. The sequence continues at coordinate 6,355 of WURV02219929.1, forward strand.
AACTTTCTCTGGCTCCTCCTCACTCTCCCCCGCTGCCGCCTCACTTTCCGCCACTTCCGCTGGCGCGGTTACGATCGCCGCCGCCTGGACGTCAGCGTCTGTCTCCGCCTGCCCCTCACCGTCCGCCTCAGCCTGCGCGTCACGGCCCGCCTCAACCTGGGCCTCTTCCGCCGCCGACCCTGCCTGTTCTTCGGCTGGCCCCTCAGGCTCAGCCCGGACGGCCTCCTAAGCAAAACAATGCAACGTTCTAATGAAGCATCCTTCACACACATACACACACATATAATATACAGGCTGTTAAGGCAGTATTGACAATTTTATCCTATCGACGTATATATATTTTTATGGAGCCTATGACTTCGTGTACATTTTTGGCAGCTCAGGTAGCGTTACAGATAAGTGTCCCGTTCAGTGGCGATTAATTATTTTTTAAGTCTTATACCGTATATACTCACAAGACGACCTTTTTTCACCAAAAACCTAAATTCAAAGTGGGGGTCGTCTTCTATGCGAGACTAATTATTTCAAACCACATCGCCGTCCGCAGGCGCCAGGTAGCGTTTCGCATGATAGACAGGTTTGATAGCGTGTATTGTTTTTACTGTATATACAGTCAAAGATCGTCTATTGCGCACTTTTGCTATTGTGGTAAATATGAAAAATGGTTTTTCTTTTTCACTTTTCATTTACTAACGACGAAGACAACGCGTGGGACAGTCGCAATTAGATTTACTTACATTTCCAGTGCTGTATTAGGAATAAAAGTTCGTCTCGTCTTATAAACGGGTTAACGCTAAAATTTACTTGTGTTTCTAAAGTCAGGGGGTTGTCTTATAAGCGAGTCGCCTTGTAAGTGAGTATATACGGTAAATAACATACAAACCACGCGTTTTCTACTGGCACACATTTTTACAACTCAAGCGAAGGCTGTGACTAATTGGAACGTAAGGCAAAAATATTTCGCTGGGTCAACAAACCATTAACAACCAACCGATCGCTACACGATCCACTTGTGCTTCTAAAGTAGGCTATGTAACAATTTCCTATCAAATTGATGAACCGTGATAGTTCCAACGGATCCCCAGTGTCTTAGAGATGAATCAATTTAATAAGATATAGGGATGGGATTATTATATAGCAATCGTTCGTTAAATGGGTAGCTATAATCAAGCCTAAATTAAGCGTTTGGTTTAATTTATTGGAGTCACCAGCTATACTCAATTGAATAAACTCATGTCAGATTAACTCGTATTTGAATGTTAACTAAAATACAGCTCAGGTCATTGCCAACCTCAAATGCAATAATTGGTAAAGTGATACCAGGCAAAAAATGGCTGATTCTACGCTTAATGTATGCCTCTCAATACAGTTGTGACAAGTGTTCTGCGTTTATTGCTTCAACAATCCGTGAATGGTCTGTGTATATATAGGGGAATATATGCACCTACCATTTTATCAACTGCAATAATACGCCTATACGACCAACATATTTCTGTAGACAAACTTAATTTTAATTACATAAAATTGCCTTACACAATAAGTTCACTATGTGTTGTACTGAAAGTTATTTGTATTGGTCTGTAACGCACAGCAAATTACTCCTATGTTATATTCTTATTTTACTTGGGCTATATCAATGTGTATAATTAGTGTATTTTTGTTAAGTTAAGTGTGTTCGACAGCTATGCCATTAGTGGACTCGAAATCAAATATACTTCATTTATGTCATTTCATATTAAATAGTTAGTTATCGCCCTTTAACTAGTTATGTACCAGACAGGTATGGTAATTTTGTGGTCGTAAGATACATACAAGACAGGTTCTGACGTAACAATATTGAGTTATTGCATACATAGAATTCGCTAAAATATATCCAAAATGTCTATCCGACCTGATCCCGCTCTGCTCGGCGTTGACGCCGCGGACGCCTGCGTCTTTCAGGGAGATCCCCAACAAACATCTCGGTCGGCCTCGGTTGGGGAAAGAGGGGCACTCGTTGGGGATTCTGCATAAATCGATATATCTAAATAAAATTCTGCAAATTGCTGTAATTGTGCAAATTAAAGGCAAATATTGTTCAATTTAACGTCGTTATATATAGCGCTCTAATAGGCGGGAAACGGCCATTATAGAGTTATATTTACTTTTAATCTTTCTATTCCTATCAGATCGCGTGTATGTAGAGAATCGTAACTATTGTTATTCGAGGCTTTAGTACGATAACTGCTTCTGTTAATATTGGACTTTAATGTCTTAACTGGAACTTGTGTACGTTACTAGGTCATGAGTAGTTTAAAAACTACGCTTTCTCGAACTCCCATTCTTCGCACTAGCCATTTACATAAGCCTGGTTCGACATTCCAGCTGTGCTGGCGACATTCGTCAATCGAATTTATATCTCGCAAGGACTCTGCAGTTTATAACCTGCATAGTAAACAAACTATGATGCATACATTAGATCAACCCAATAATGCTTCCTAGTATATAATCATCCAGCTGATCATGGTAGGAATCAGGTAACTTAGAAATGGAACAGGTTTAAATTGAAACAGAATTAGGTATAGTTATTCTCATACAGAATTGCTTTTTCTCGGTTAAAAGAAACGTAAACGTTAGTTGAATGAAATTAGACAACCTCTAGGCGAGTATAATCACTAACCGGCCCCGTTCTCGTGTCTAACAGCTGAAGGTCAACCGACGCGCTGATGTTGGTGATGGTGTGGTTGCCTTCAGCATCCCTTATAATTCTTTGTCCCGCCCAGGGAGCCAGGCGGGCAAACCTCGTCCGTCCACGCAGTGATCGCGTGACCAGCGGGGATGCTGATAAACATTTTCGTATGTACAGCAACATACCAGATACTGACCTCACGTTTCCTTAATAGCTCTCAAATAAAATGCTATTTGCACGAATACTAATTTACCCCGCTCGACTTGATAAAATGTATGGGAGTCGGTGATTTCGCGACCGTTATAGGCCTATTACTCAAGATTCTTTTAGTGTGAAATCGTTAACCTAATAACCTTTCACTATCAACAGAACCGATAAACGCGATTTTAATACTCTACTTACAAATACAGCTCATGAGACCTGAAACGACACGTTTCCTATAAATAAGGTATATCTGTGTCACCAATTGGGTTTTTAAATAAATTATGGTTCACTATTGATACTATAGCGCAATGATAACGATGTTATTATACCACGCGGTGGTATGCGAGTGTAGAGTGTATTGTATATGCGCTGAATAAAACCGCCATGAACAATTATTGTAAACCGCCTCTAAGAGCCATTATTCGTAATTGCGTCTATAAATGTTCTATTTTGGCTTTTTAACGTTCTTTAGTTATGGTAATTTTCGATTCAAATTACAATACTTGAATTTGAATCGGTAACTCACAGTCTCGCTGGCGCACTGCTTCATCGGTGTTGAATGGATTTTTTCGTTGCCGTGGCATTGTCGAAAAATCGTGAGATATTAATGAAAGGATATGGAAATGAAATGATAAACAGACTTTTCAAAGACAACTTTGAAAGTGAGCCGTGACCGTGCGTTAGTTGACTCGTCATGTCCAGTGACCGACGCTCACCTTGAGTACGGTTGGCGGGACAAGCCGAGTAACTACTGTACGCTTTCACTCAACATTCGTTAGTGTCGTCGCATGTGTAAATAAGGCGGGGGAAAGAGCATGGGGCGAAAGGAGGTTTTGAAAGTTTATTCTCATAGGTGGCGTGCGATTATATAATTCTCATTGACTTTGTACATAATTTCAATCATGATTGTAGCTTGAAATACCTATAGCTATCTGAGGCCGAATGATTCAAACAAGTCCATACATGATTGCGATGGTGTCTTGGCAACAGGGTCGGGTCCATCCCTTTGTCTAGGCCATCATTTAATAGTTATTCAGCGAGCCCCAGGATGCTGTGATTTACACGACGAATGGAATTCCAATAGAGATGTAGCTTGCTGTGTTGGCAATAGAGCATAAAAAGAAATGCACCCGTGACACTTTATAGACCAACTAAAATTAATGAAACACATGTTTTTCGTAGACAAGTATACTTCGTCAGATTACAGCTGATAAAGTATACTTCTATACGGAAGCTTTTGTGAATCATTAATATCATTTATCCTACCAGGTGTT
>WURV02219940.1:0-20685 GCA_011762755.2 Epimenia babai
ATCCATGACTTCATTACGTAGAAATAACAAGAAATAGAATGTAAGACCTTTTAAGACTAACAAAAATTTATTAAAACACGAGCTTTCGCCGATACAAGGAATGCTTCGTCAGGTGGATGAGTGAGAATAAGTAAAACACACATTCATTTACAGCGCAAGTACAAAGACATGGACACACGGGTGGGGGTTGGGGCTAAGATCTAATTGTTAATGGATAATAATAATATTTAAATTTATTTAAATACTCATTCAACTCATGAAGCTTATCGTGTCTGCTAAAGCTAGTGTTTTAATAAATTTTTGTTAATCTTGAAAGGTGCTGCCACCTATTGTTTTTGTATAGCCTAACGCGGCTATCCTACCTTATTATTATATTACTTATATATTAACCATGTCACGCGATATAAGATACCTTAAGACGGGAGCAAACGAGTGATATTGTCGAGCACCTTCTAGCTCCTGTATGGTTGTTCCATAGCTCTTTGTTCTGATATACTGCATTTGTTAATATCCCTCATGCGAGTTAGGGATGATTACAGTTTTATGCTATGAACGATATTTGAGATTTGTTAGCTATTTTTCTTTATCCGTGATCTGTATATGTCTTTTTTCTTGACTCACTTATGGTATACCGAGTTCGACCTTGAACTGTATTCCTTATTTTACTTGCATTTCTATTTAGTCATAGTAACCATAAATTTGTATAGTGTCTTTGATTGCCATGTGTTGGAAGGGCACTAAAAACAAATAGAATTCAATTTCATTTCATTTAACGGTTGTGTTAGGCTATGATTTAACTTATATGTACATTCTATTGTGTTATGCAATATTAGTTATCACACCAAATGTATATAGGCGCTTTAGAGACACTGGTTATTAGGGCGCCTCCAAAACGAATGGATTATTATTTTTATTTATGATTATGCTGGCGGTCTACCAAATGCGCTATGCATGTTCTTTATAAACGTTGTGATTAACCTACATTTACAGTTTCGTTGGTGTCGTAGCGGCTGCGAGGAGCATATGGACGGGTGATAAAATGGCCGACACAATGTCAGAAATGTGGGAGACGACCAGAAGCATACAAGAAAGCGAGTTCATGGATGAAACGCAAGCTCATAGTCTTATCTGATAAAAGGCGTGAATCTATCAATACGCTTGCTGAATAATAAACGTCTTCAGATAAATGCACCAACGAAGCAACAGTCTTTTTCATGGTATTAATCTTTTATTTCATCGTTGTGTAATATCACCACTAGATTGAACTTTTATGTATCAATTTAGCTAATATCCCTTCGAAGTTCATTCCAATTGCATATTACAACCAGTGGTAATTCATCGCTACATCTATCGGAACAATCAGTAGAAGAATGACTACATTTCTTACAAACAGGAGGATGGAAATTGGCACTGTGATTCGTGTTTCGTATGTTTGACTGGTGTTCCCCATTTTCTGTTTTGTCCCCAATTGGATACTGCATTTCCGGCGTGTAATTAGGTGCATTAACGCTATATCCACAACTCTTTAACCCTTTGGACACTGATGGCTGTGTTTTACATCATTATCATTCACTGACAACAGCGTGGAGAGGGTTAATACACCATCTGATGATAGTAATTCATATAAGAACTGATAATACTAATACGCAAATACATGAAAAACTACCGAGAAGTCCATTGGAGGATCGTGGTCAGCTGATGGCGAGTTTCCCTCATTGATAAAGGGATCTGTTATTAAACGTATTGTACAATCATTGATAAAGTGCCAGAGTAACAGGCGTGCACAGTAGCGACCCGGCACTAACAAAAAGTCTTTAGTGAGGCCATCCCACTTAACCCTATGGGCACTGATGGCTGCACTCTACATTATTATATGAACAACAATCCCTGACTACAGCATTAAGAAGGTTAATGAAATAGTATCGTATGAGGGGTGTTTGTGTTAGTTTTATAAAGCGAGAAAAATGTAAGGGTAACATCTTCTGAGACTAAAGCAATACATTCATAAACGAGCTTTCGCATATATGTAATATGCTTCGTCAGGCTTATGGGATGAAATTGATCTACATTTAATAACTGTAAATTCATAATTGGAATGAACTCGCTGATGATATATTGTAAAAGCTGGTCAGCGGACTGAAATTGGGACACTGAAATGGATTGATCGAAACCTGGGTCGCTTTAAGTATGTAAAATAAATGAAAAGAAATTTTATTGATTTATAGTGCCCTTTCAACACATGGCTATCAAACACACTTTACAAATTTATCGTTACTGTGATCAACTAGAAACACAAGGAGTACAGTTCAAAATCGAACAACATCTACATATGTAGTGATTAACAGGTGAGATTAAATTTTTACTTTTCAATTTCGACGAACACATGAGTAAATGCATTTCATTGGTTGATCACACGCAGCAAAGTGGCTGCAGTAAAACCACCAACTATCGTTTCTACTTGACGAAGATACTCGAATAAGAAAACTCGTATTAATGATTTTAACTAGTCCACAAAGTGTTGCCTTTACTTATAGCACTGACTTTTATAATATTGCTAACACTAGTAACACACATTTCTGTAGTAAAGTTAACACACCATGTAAATTTTTATTAAACACAAAGTCACTAGCGCTTTGAAATGTTTTCATTATTCGTGTCCTTCGTAGAATTTCGTCATAAAGTCCGTGGGTCTGGGTTTAATCGTGTCTGCGAAGTAGGTCATGATGTGGTGAGGTTGGCGCCACATCTGCATCGTTTCAATGAGGTCTTGCTGGCCCTGTGGCAAATAAAAAACGTCCCATCAGCAGCGTTACTTCGATCAGAGATTTTGAATTCGATTCAATTTTATTGAAAGTAAAGTCCCAATAAAATCATCTATATACATACAATATATCAATATTAAAACACATAAAATGTACGTAAAAGGATAAAAAAACATACTTAGCTATATACAAAAATACATGAGTGTGATATGTAAATGCCCCATTTGTCCGGGTTGTGAATTTTTCCTTAAAAATATGACAAATACGACAATCAATATGTATGAAACGCACAAAAAGTAAATGAAAAGCCTACATACATAGCTATATACGAAAAACAACATTGAGATTTAGATTTGTAATTTGACATGTTGATAATTCGTCGGAAAATACCTATGACATAATATAAGATTCCGTGACTACTATGACCGGATGGGTATTTGTCTTCGCTTCTATGGATGAAGAAATGATATAAGCCGATCAGAGGCGTTTCGTGGATCACACCAGATGTGATAATTATATCATAAGATGCACAAAACCCAAATATAAGGGTCGATAACAAATGATGTAGTATATGACATCCCAATGAAACATTTACCTCTGACAATGGTTGGAAAAACCCAGTTGCTATGTAACTCATTCAAACAATAGTTAAATTCAAAAATGAGGTAGTAATGTGCAATTTTACCCATTTACAGCGCAAATATTGCAGTATTTAAAAAAAATTGTGTTTTATATTAACTTTAATGACTTATATAAACTAACTAATATACATGTGAGAAATAAAATAAAAACAAGAAAACAACAAAAGTTTTTATGTTAAAATCATAAAATGTTTGAAAATTCATCGATAAAATCAGTATTTAATCTTGTAGACAAATTCTAATAAATGATGTTTCCACACATGCTGAGAAAGCAATGTTACATTTGGACTGCCAAAGTAAAACAGAGTTGGAGTTTACATAAAACAGATGGGTAGCAAAAATGGCATTAGTTGTTTAATTCAAATGCAAACCATTCTATTTATTCACTTATTTTAATGTATTTTAATTTGGCTTGCATCTATTTTAACAACGTTCTGCCTGCCACTGCCACGATTACAATATCAGACCAAAACTAAATGTAGCTACGATAATTTTTATGAAATACACATTAGAAACATGTTATTAGCATTGTTTGGCTGGTGTCCGTTTGATTGGAGGGATAATGGCATGCTTTGCCTCGAGTCCGTCAACAGGGTTTCAGTGCCCTGCTGTAGTTGTATAATCTGGTCTCTACTAGACAAGCAGACTCAGTAGCAGTCGCTACAGGTGAACACGCTGACTGTTTCTGGGTTCTGGGGGACTTGGTGCTGCCCTCTGTCATTTGCCTGTCCTATTTTCCTCCTAGGGTTTCTCTACATTTCGCCTAATGCATACTTTTACAGCACTTCTCCAGCTGCTAGTCTCAAGCCACTGATTACCAGCCTGCTGGGTCAATGTCCTTAGCTGTCATGTCTCGCCTGTAGACACTGTTATAGCGGAGGACTTTTTGAATATTGTTAACGCCCTGCATGGCAATGACATTCGTAGCAGAGCTAATCTTTCAAAAACCTCGTGTATAAAATCACAGCACATTATTTATCGTAATTTTCATTGGCCAATAAGCCTTAGTTATGATAGTCTCGACCAATAAAATTAGCGCTTACTGAGATAACGTAAGGCTACGTATGAGGCAAAATGCGCTGTTTGTTGAAAACATCACCGTACCTTTATAACCAGGATGTCAATTGCTCGCAAATCTTTGACATCCTTCCGCTTCAGAAACTCCCCTTTTAGAGTATCTCGTGCTGTTTCCACGGTGACGGGGATATTGAAATCCATTACTGAAACATTGACAACAACCAGTAATAATTAGGATTAAGTGGCCTCAATGAATCAATGCCAACCGTCTCCTGAGAAAAGGGGATTTCCACCGTCCTATAATAAATATAATGATATTTGGTGACATTAAGTAATAGTAGATTTACATAATATAATAACTCAGATCCGACTTCCATTTCCACCTTCTGATTTTGAATCGTGCCTCCATTCAAATATGGAAAGGGTTTAGTATTCGGGTGGTTTCTGAAATTTTCAGAAATGTGAAATAATTCAGAAACATCAACTAATGAACGACGAGCATCAAGTACACGATGCTAGCCGTATCCTATTACTTGGTTACAAGGTGGCTCCTTGAAGTGGACCTGAAGTTTTCTGGAAGTAGGGTTAGTTGAGTGGTGGGAGGTTTGTCCGGTGTTCCTACCACTCAACTAACTGCTCCCCCCTAGAAGAATGTCGACCTGTCAAACATTATAAAGTTATTAAACTTATAAACTGTAACAACGGCGCAGTAAACTAGGTTGGTCCGGTTACCGATGTTCCGCTATGACACTCGAGAACCGGAGTGAAAAGCAGATACTGTGCGCGTAGCATGCTCGGACTGACTGCTTTGTCCATATATGTTTTCATTTTTACAAATGGCATCTAACAGGATGCAGTGGCTTACAGAAATTTATCTAAATATATTGAAAAATAATCTATATTAAGCTGTAATTATGTGAATAAACACTAGCAAAAATAAAAATGATCACAACAAGCAGTCAGGTGATATGCCTGGCGCCTAGACCGCTTTCGCCGGTTTTTTAAAAGCAAAATAAAGTAATATTAGATGTTTAACAAATACCCAATTATCTATTGTTATCTGTGGCAAAGTATTCAGACATATATAATATTATACAGAACACAATGTGTATAATGTGAGAAACATAAGGCCTAATGAAAAATATGAAGTTAGTTGCACATAATTCAAAACAGTGAATAGTGTTATATATATAAAACTGTGTTACATCTTTTCGTTAACACATAATGAATCAAATCTGTCGACATGATCGTACTGATCAACTTATTTTTGGATTGACTAATCGTTCGCGGAGGCTGTTACAATATCTTGTTCTTCACATCATGTCAAGTATAATCCTGGACTTTTGGCTCACGCTACACATTCGATTCTAATTAATAATTGCACGGCGACACGATTTGGGATCATTGAGACGAACTTACTCATTTGGGGGATGTGTCTATGCCACATTCTGTACAAATTAATGACGCGCCTTCTCGCCTCATCTTTATCTAATGACAAAACGAGCTTTACTTGCTTGACAGCTGATTTGTTCACCTGAGAGACGACCTTTGAGGCCGCCATCTTGTCAACAATGTGGAAGGTCGACAACTCGGGGCTAATCCGAGCGGCATATAACGTCTATGAGACATGGAATGGTGAAGCGGCCAATTTTCACGGAAAGCGAAATATCTATTTATAGCACTTACAGTCACATTCTTATTGGAAGGCATACTGTACACTACAGTGACTAAACGGTTTATATAGCGTTCTGGCCCACTGCAACAGAATGAATGGAAATAAAATAAAATTTTATTTATTTATAGTGCCTCTGTACACATAGCTATCAGACAGATGACAAATTCACTAAAACTATAACTAAAAATACACTTAAAATCAGATATGGTAGATATAAGAAAGAAAGTGAATTAAACATATACAGTGTTATTCCAGATAAGAAGTGAATTATCACTAAAATTTAAAAATGTATCATCGAATAGAATCTGAAGTCTCACAATGTAAAATAAACAGGGGAAATAAATCATAAGATAGTCTAGGCAAGAGTATGACAGGACTATAGGCTTGGACCTGCTAAAATATATAACTAGTCGATTTCCCGTATACTTAGAAAATAGGAAAGTTGTTTGTTGGCTTTAATGTATTTCACACAGTACATTGGCTAATGTGTAGTCGTAGAGAATAGGTGAAGCAACTGCAAAGGCGAGGTCACCAGAGTTGATCCTTCTGGAGTGGGGTACCGTAGGCAATGACGGCGATAAGGGACCGCCCAGAATATTTTGATACTAATGAAGATAATCTCCTGTCTTCTACTTGTATATGCACGCTTGTAAATGATATCAATATGCAATAATTGTTTCACTTCACAGCGTGATCTCGATAGACTACAAAATTGGGAACAAATTGGTCAATGCAGTTCAATAAACAAAATTGCGAATTCTTACACATAGCCTAAATAGTAACTGAAGTCTAATATTAAGCTCCTATTATATCCATAATACATCTTTCGCTGTTGTAGACAATTCAGAATATCCGGGAGTTACTATAAATAACAATATACAATGATAAACACATATTGATCAGGTCATCAAGAAGGCCAACTCCACACCTTTCTTTCTCCATCGTAACCTTCATGAGTGCTCATTAGATGTTAAAGCCCGATGTTACTAAACTTAGGTTCGACCGATTCTTGAGCATGGCTCTGATACATGGGATCCCCATACTCATTGTAGCCCTACCATTGTAAATCGACTCTGGGATGCTCAAAACAAATGAGTCAAATTTGTACGCAGAAAATAGAGTCGCTCTAGTTGCGTGTCAGAAATGCTGGTGCTCGCGTCACAACGATGTATAATATACTTCATAGCAATGTTAATATATCAGCCAACTTATTTATTGTGTTCTCATCTTACTTCTCAACTAAAGGCGCCGAATTCAAATATCTTGTCCCACTGTGTAATTAAAACATCATACAGTAACTCGTTCTTTCCTGCGGAAATCACATACCTGAATGTGTTACCGCCATATATTACTAGTGCTACGATAACTGCACTGCAGCCTTTCAGGACAAGCTCGTGAAGTTTATGCTCTCACCGTATGTGAGTCACTGGATTCTTTACTATTTAATGGCACCTGCAGATATTTCATCTTACCCGCGTTAATTCTTTTATATTTTCACATTTTCTTTTCTCCCTTGTTCTTATTAAGCACGAATCCTGCACTCTGGCGAACGGAATTAGTATCAAGAATAATATCTATAACTACACACAAGTCTCTAGAATTTATCTCTAAAAGCTATGGAGTCCCATCATTGACGTAGACCATGTGGAAATAATTCCAGGAGCTTTTAAAGTGTAAGTTGCAATATTCTGCAGAAATATCAGATGTTTTAGATATTCATTAGCTCTTATCGTTTCATGTGCTTAACGTTTAAATCACACAAAGATTCTTAAGGATAATAAAATAAAACAAATTTCTTTTGTTGACGTCATAATATTTTCTTAGTGACACGAAACCACAACTGTTAAACCGAAACATTTGATCAATCATTGTTACGTAGCTCAACTTCAATTTTGGCTTAACCGGTGAGTCGTTTGTCGAAGAATACTTTTTTGTAATGCAAAATCTTATATGGCTAATGATATATAAGTATAATATGAACTAATCATTCTATTTTGGTCTATAAGAAATTTTTCTCCCCACTAAAGCATATGCATACTAGTATATAGGCATCGAACAAGTAAAAAATAAACAGAAAATTTTTCCCCTTGTAGTAATTCCTAAATAGTTGAATATTCATTGGAGAAGGGTGACGGGTAATGATAGGGACTATACGATATTTGGTATTTTCCAATGTATTAAGCCTAACTCTATACCGAGAAAGCCAAAAGCAGTACCATAAGCATCAATGATACACTGGGAGGTCATTTCCACAATGATACTAATATGTCGAACAGTCGCTACTGCAGTCGCCACTGTAATACGTTATTTTGCCCTATTTACATTATACATTTCAGCTTCGACGATAATGGCGCGGCCACAGCACGACAGGATGGTGATGTGTGACGCAAATGGCGAACTGTGGATCGCTACGGACGATGATTTCGACGACATCAACATGGATCAGAATGTCCGCGACTGGCGAGTGGGGAATCTGGATGGCGACCTTCTGCAACATGATTGGAATGAACTCCGCGCGTTTCCTAGCGATATAGCAGAACCTTATGGGTCAAGCGATCTTGATATTCGACTCAGTCCAAATGATAACAGTCCCCTATTTGAAAGCTTACAACCTAGCGAACACGTAGAAAAAATGATATGTTCGGATTGCATTGCAAGACCTAACGCTAGTAGGCTCTTCCAATCATCCAGCCCTGATCCGAAATCGTCAGAAGAGCGGCAATGTAATGGCGTAGCTTTTGAGAAGACATATTTAGATGTAGGTACACAATGCATCGAAGAAATCAGCGAAAGTTCCCCTACCGTGTCTGAGTTGACATGTCCTGATCCGATAGGGTTAGATGAAAAGACCTCCAACGCCATAACAGAGTTAGAAGATAAGACCTCCGACACTGTAGTTGTTAAGAAGACATATTCAGATGTAGGTACACAATGTAAACCCACGGTGGAATTTGACCATGAGGCATGTGGCAACCACGAGCCTGCCACTCGTGGTACATCAATGTTTGATTCAATTTCGGGTATCACCAGTGCTATCATATCCGCCCCGAGGCGTGTAATAAATAAACTATCATCGTTTTCTTTTAAACGGTCAAATGCGAATTTCGGATCCTTAGCGCAAACTTATTTTGGAAATGATCCACGATACATCATTGATGTACATAGTGATCAATTTGATGACATATATCGACAATACGACAACGATATAGGTGGAACAATAGAGACGTCTCGTAGAGCTAGTGATCTCACTCCCGCGCACAGGCAACCGGCGAAGTCAGTACCTACACATAGTGGAAGTGATGCTTCTACAAGCAATCCATCCATGGAATCATTTTACAAAAAAGCTTCGCATTCAGTGTTCACGCAGTGCGGCCTTGATCCTCCTAAGAGCAAGTTTTCCGTGCCATCCTTCAACGCCTTCAGTAACCATGCCCCTAATAGGGGAACTGCAGACCGCTTCCTCGTTTTGCCATGCTACTGGTCAATTGATTGTAGCGATCCAACGGTATCCCCATCTACGTTAGAGAAAATGACTCAAATTAGACGCGAGTACCCATACGGAAATGTCGGTGAGATTGGTGATGAGAGTGAGAGAAATGACGTGGTATCTCACACCAAAACAGACGATCATTTCCGTTCCATTTATCAAGAATGTTCTCGCGATCCTTCAAGTCGGCAATCGAGAATGTCGATCAATGCTAATGTACAACGCACCAACCATCCCGTTTCACAGATAGACCCCGCACTTGTATTGCAAAAAGATATTGATACCACTTATCCCGGGCATACGTATCAGACAACCCACTCTGTACCTTCAGGAAATTCCCATTCTACATATACAGATATGCGTAAGACAAGTACCCCCACCAATGTAAAACGCGATCTAATACAGAGTACCGTGACACCGCGTACTCCATATACAAACGCCCCTCCTGCGCCGAGAAACATATTTTCACAAGAAAATCTGAATTCAGTTCAAAATTACATGCTTGCCACGAGCGAGCATAATACTGATGTTATTCACGATCATGGTCAACCGACAAATGACCTTATCTTGCCGTTCGTAGGGCTGGAACGCAAAGTAGACAGTGTTTTCCAAAGAACGATTATCGAAAATGATAAAGACCATCGTCCTACAGCCTCGTTTCCGTGGGATATGCAGCAAACACTAACAAACATGCTTACAGAGACAAACAGCTGCGGAAACGGCCCCTATAAAAAAAGTTCACGCCGAAATAATCTAAAAGAGTTTTCATTAGATGTCACTGAAAACAGAGAAGGGCTTTCTAATGTTGTTTGGAGAGCATCCCCATTTCCACTAGATACAATTTACGAAGGGCATACGGGAAATGAAACATGTTCGATGAATACAACTGAGAATGTCGTTTCGATGAAAGGGAATCGAAAATGCGATTCAAGTAACTTGATAACTGACAGAAAATGCAATAACGTAGTCCACGATGACACAAACGAGCATAACACTTGGAAACAGGTATGTAGTAGGGTTGAGTTTGTAACGGATTCGAGTGGAAAAGAAATATACACGAAATCGGAGCGTGCAGTATATGATAATAATTCACCACAAAACCCAGTAGTACGCAGTAACATCAACAATGCTAATGCGGAAAATATCGCGAAGAAATTAGACACTCTTTATGTAAAACCATGTGCAAATCAAAAGAATGGAAATAGAGATGGCGTTTCTGCAGATATAGAAATACGCCAGAATCTTAAATTGAACAACCATCAATCCGAACCCGAAATAGACAACAATACTGTGACTGTGATCAACCCCACTAGAGATCCGAGTGAAAACCAAAAGTATAATCAAAAAGAAACTGTGAGCTCGTATATAGGAGTAGACAGTGATTCAAGAGTAGCTAAAGTCGCTCAACTTGTTTATAAAAACGACAATCACGACGATGCGACTAATAAAGTGGGAAAATTGACACAGCGGTGTAATGGTGGACATGTTTATACGAAAAATGACGAATGTGAACATTCGAAAATCGGCCAAACTCGTTCAATACCATTTGTAAACAGAAATTGGTCCCAGACAAACAACAAGAAAGAAAATAGCCAGATTAACACCGTCTCTAATAAACCCGATCATAAGTCCTCACTTGACATCGATGGAAAACGATATCTCGACAAAAGCATTACTGAAAGCAAAAAACAAACATTTAGTAATGGGGTACCCTATGCACGTTCAGGTTCACTACATGTCGTTCTGAATAAAGAACGAGGAGCACGCTGGTATATAACCGTCGATGATACCAACACACCTGGTAGACCCACTGCAAAAGCAGCTCAGAAGTCACGTGCGGGCACCAGGAGTGATAGCAATTCTCGAAGTGACTCATTAGGATTCTCTGATGGGTGTCCAACTGACGCTAGTATAAGCCAATATCGGAGTAATGAATTGCCATCGTTGGATTCTGTACCATCAAGTAAGGACGAAACTCACAGACAGAGAGATAACGCATTACAATCCTCTGATCGTTTGCCGTTTACCAACTATTGTACTATGGATTCGCGAAATATTGTAGCCCCATTCACCGACTATGCCCCACCGCGTGATGGAATAAGTCCTCAAAATCAACTGCCAATACCACAATCCCATTCCTCGCTAACAACAGCAAATGGCATCCGTGTAAATCCGAAGTTTCCGTATGGTATTTCAAATCTTCCAACAAATGACGATGACGCAGTCTCCCAAAATGATACATCCAGATCTTATCAATCACTGCCAACTAAAGAAAAGATCCCCAGATCTCGAAATAAGTATATACCCCCCTATGACATATCGACAACTAGTTCTCCTATCGCTACATCAATAATCAACGATCCCTCACGATCAAGACTAAATATAGCAACAAGTTCTTCGAATACTATACCAACAAATATACTTTCTGACTGTTTTCCCATGTGTAAAGAAAACAATGTCCAAGCATCATACCGTGGAATCGATGCCCTTCGCCCAGCACCAACTCAGAATGGCTTAGGTGCATTCAGAGACGATAGAGACCGAACATCATGTCCTAAAGAGAGTAAATTCGTCTCTCGACAAAATACATGCATATATTCCAATCACTTACGACCACGCCAAAGTCAGATCAATAGTTCTTTTGATTATTCATCCACTTTTCCTCGACCTTTGATACCAGCTAAAGATTTCGGAAATAAAGTTTATTCGCCTATACCTGAAAATTTAGCCATCCAGCAATATTGTTCCGAGAGAGATTCTCATAAAATTGAGAACGGAGATTCAGGCAAAAACACAGCAGTCTCGAGCCACGAGCCATCAATCATGGTTCAAGACAGAGATAATATGATAATCGATAATCTCATTGAATCCAGACAAATAGTGAATAATTGGAATGATGAACGTGAAAGAAATTCACCACAGGGAAATAATTTTAACAGCAAAGACAATTGGATATATAATAAACAGAATCAAACAGCCAATTGTGATTTGGAACCTAGAGCCGATAGTTACAAGTTTCCGGCAGCCGGTTGTGATCTTAAAAGGAGACCAGATTGTGATTTACGCGATAGATGCATTATGTTCAAAGACATGGGTCATTACAGAGACCGCATCGAAACAGTGGAAAAGGCCAGTAAAAACGCCCGGACTACTGATGCGGTCAAAGCATCTGCTTACCCCCAAGCGGAATTTAGAGACGATCTTCCCAATAAACAGAGGAAATCATCTCGGATTCATAGTACACCCGGCGCGAGTCAAGCCGTAAGAGACACTGCAGCAGTCTCTAACGTGGATGCAATGGAAAATGAAACATGGAATAATTATCACGAGATTTTAATGGAAGAAACTACACGAAAAGAAGTCGTCGGTGACTCAACTTTGTCGGTTGACCGATTGTGTCAAGTAAATAATACACCTACAACATATCCATATAACATGCAAAATATCAAAAATCCGTTGGATGACTACATTTTTCAGAGTAGCGACAGTGACGTTGAGCCAACTCCGATTTTTGGTCGTCGAGTGGATCCCAACGTTCCATACACGCCTGCAACTATGATCTTTTCGCCGTTTGTCAGTAATTCCGAGGCATCTGCGAACCGCCTGTCATCACTCTCATCACCGACTGGTTCGAGATGGTCGTGTTTGAGTGAATGCGCTAAAAATCTTGAGACACGAGCAAATACCGAAAGTGGTCATTGCAATGATATTGGTCTTAACAAAACTGTCGAAGCCCGAGCAGTTAGTACCTCGACTAATGATGGCAATGGCCCAATAGAAATTAACAGTAATGTAGCTTCTGATTATGTACAATACGCTTCAAATGCTACAAGACCATTTCTAATGGCGGGAGAGCAGGAACAAAAAAGCACTTTTCACAAAAGCACAGCTAAAAAATGGCCATTTTCCAGCGTGACTACTGTATTATCTAAAATAAAAGACATGATGCTTAATCGGATACAAAATGAAATACCGTTGACATTAAACCATAATGGTGAGGGTATATGTGGCTTTAAAGAGATGCGAGATTATTATAATAATTTATCATCCAAGTTGAATGTAATAGTTGATGATGCAGATATTAATGACAACCATAATGGTGTTTTCATCGACGGGATAAACAAATACACTTCATCCTCGCTAGATTCGGAAGAATACCTGGAGGGTCCATCTGATCAAGTTAACTTCGAGTCTCAAGATCGAAGAAACAGCGTTTCTCCAACGGTAACACCTACTAGTTCCAACAATGGGTACCCCATGAATGGAATACCCAGGAACGGGAGCGGCCGCGATTGTAATATCGTCATGTCGAGTAATGTAGACTCAACTGTTGGTGAAGACGCCAATAATCACAATCAAGATGTGTGTTCGGAGGGAAGTGGCGATACTGGGTGGTTTTCTTGGTGGGATAATTATGTCCAACATTTGTCCGAGAGATCGCGTTTGAAACCGACGAATCTGGGAAAATGGAAATCCTTGGTAGATAGCATCGATAACATAATCGACAACACGGCAATGTTTATCAAACAACACTCGCGGATTTTAATGGCAGTTCGTGACCAATGTAAGGTGTTCGAGATGGCGAATAATAAGCAACAGTCAGCAGTTAATTCCTCATATGATAGGGAATGCCTTAATAATGTAGCGTTTAATTCGCCAAGTCAAGACGTAACTGCCACCTCTGGGGTCCTTGACATTATGAATAACGAGACAATCGAAAAGGAAATTGCCTCGTCTTCGGACGATGTTAATTTGAATGATTTGACTGCATTTGACTCGAAGCGGGCTGAAATGACACGGATTCTTAACGATGATAGTAATTTGATGGATGCGGAACGAAAGTTCCGTCTCGTTCCTAACAATACCTGGACATTTCACAAAACCGCCCAGTTCTTGAGAGAAAAGATCGAGAAGCGATGCGATATTTCATTTATTAAAAACCTATGTCGCATGAAGCGACGCGGTCTTGCAAGAACAACGAGTTACGATCATAGTCTGGCGTGGAGCGACGGTTGTATTCCCGGTGAACATCTCCATCGAAAAGAAGTACCGCTGTCAGTATTGGCTTGCACGATGAGCAAGGGTACGTTGGTGAGGGCCAAGTTACGGAGGCTCCGAGCTGCGCGACAAGCTATTGACAATCTGGGAGAACAGCACTACTTAAATGCTGCGCCATTTTTGCACCAATGAATCACAATCCCACAGTTCGAACACTTTAAGGAAATCGACGATTTGTAAAACTAATTATTACACTGTACTTCCACACTGAAGTACTTAGTAATGGAAACTTATGTAGTACTCAAAATTAGTTAGGATTGCCTATATTACTTACTCCTCAAAATTTCGTTGACAAGGTAAAATAAATAATAAAAGTTAATTAAAAATAAATTATTAAATTAAATTAATGAGATAAATATACATAAATTTAAGCTAATAACAAGAGCGTTATAATTGCGTTCAAGATATATCAGACCTAAAATAAAGATTTTGAAGCAAAATTACACTCGTCCGTGATCATTTATCTTATATAACGATACTCTAAAACTACTGTCGATAGTTACACCGCCGTATTTGTATTTGTGCAAGAAACAATAAATGCACCTAAGAAGGATATTTGAAGCAGCAAATGTTAGTTGTCATTGAAGATTGGAGGTTATATACTTTGAATGGACAGACGACCGGAGCGAGTGACGTGAAGTTCGACATGGTGGTAACGCCGCAGGCTCTGGCGGTGTCCTACGCTGACTACCGTAATGCCAAGTTCACGACACTTCTCATACATAGCTTGTTCGCTGTCTTCGCTGATTTGACTCGTAGCCTCGTCCAGAACTGCACGGAAATGGTTGGTTCATGGATCGACCGTAAGATAACAAAACACACTCTGGGCGACGACAACAAGACACACATATACACCGATCTTGATATCTACGATATTATCATAGAATATGTATAAAGAACGAATATGAGATAGAGATATCGAAAAAGATTTCATTTACTATGTTTCGCCGTGTATAACTCACAGTACATTTTCCCAGACTCCGAAAATAAAACAATGACCTCGAAATAGCAAAAGTTGATGTTACCAGCGAATATTGGCTGATGAAAAAAGAGACGGACGAAGGAGAGCCGTTGGATCTCGCCCGGTGAGAGCTGATCGGTCCAGGTAGACGAAGAAGTGGCGTGTAATTGTTCCAGTCGCGAGAGAATATGTGCCAAACCCGCAGAGTGCATGTACGACTCCATAGTGACAGCGCAGCTGGCTGCAGTTCATCAATCAAAACTTTTAACGACAAAGATACATTTTTGGTACAATTCATCTTAATTTAGTAGAAGTCAATAATGGCAATTCCTTCATTGTTCATTTCGTATTTTATGTTCCACACATCTTACATACTCAGTCCGATCCACGAGACCATGGTAAGTAATTATTAAGTAATTATTCATCTTTAACGTCCAAGGCGTTTACAAAATCGAACATCTCGCACCTGTGACACATCCACTTCTATTTGGGTAAGCTATTTGGTCGTATAGGCTGCCTTGAATGAGGTAGGGTGTCTGGGGTAAAAACAATATTCCACTAGTTCCCCTGGCCAGGCGCCGCTCCACTGTACCTATAAGTTAGCAACATCAAAACATAAAAACTCAAATATAACTGTCAGGATATTATCAGAATATCGAGTCCACGCTCTCCAATAAATTGAGCATTGCAATATCTTTTGTTCTGCATAAATAATAATGACTATACTATTTCCGGTTGTTCTGAATAAATAATAATGACTATACTATTTCCAGTTCTTCTGCATAAATAATAATGACTACTATTTGCGGTCCTCAAATTCAAAGACTATCTTTCATCGAACAAGGGATATTGGTTGTCGCATTAGCTCATACAATAAGTTACGAAAATAAAATGTAAAGGTAACACTTGATGAAGTATAGCAGTTATAGAAATTGTGATAATAGTATTGTAACTTCATCGGAACTTATCGTATGTATTATCATTCGATTAGACTATTAAGGAAAAGGCGGCTGAGATTTGCTCTACCGGAAAGAGGTGGCCATATTCCGCACATGACGCGCAGGAGCGATGTCTTTCCACTTCCGCTCTCCCCCGTTATCCAAACATTTTGACCGCGACGGAAAATAAAGTCAATGTCTGTAAATATCAACAGCTTTATAGTGCTTAAGACGAGAATATTTTACGTTTTCATAATGTTAATAACAATTTATTCATTTTAACATCCACGGTTATCTTTTATACAAGCCTGATACCGGAATAAGATTCTGTATCATTATGTTACCAAAACTATACGTAAACAGTTTAGTACGTGTGATACATAAGGTGTCATAGAATATTCTTTAAATGCATGCTATATGATAACATAAAGCATTACTATGGTTGACTGTTAAATAAGTGATCAAAGGTGACATATTTTACATAGATTTACTATAGTTTGTGAAAGCTATGTTGTCTACTATAAAGAATGTCATTCATGTTGATAAAACTCATTAATCTTTTATTAAATAATTAAATAGTTTTTATTGATCACAAGCTTTTACATGGGGTCCGTACTTCATCCACGGTTTATGCTCCTAAAATTTTGTGGGACTACGTAGAATGGGCTGTCCCTGATCTATCGATTTATACCCAGAGACACCGCCACCTCGACAGAGAACGTTCTGAGAGTTAGGAGGCCCGTAGCTCACAGAGTGGAATACGACCGACGGTTCCTCATCTGATGCCAGCTTCTGAACAAGTGGAAGGTTGACGTCCCCGTCTGTCGTCGTCGGACTGCTGTTCAAAGTTAACAGTATGGACAGGTAATCACTACCTGTCTGTTTCACCTGGACAAGGTCTAAGCTTATATTACAGTAGGTCATCACGTATTAATTTTTATCACGACGCACGAATTGAGAGATATCGCGAATATTTGCTATCGCATTTTCAGTATATATTAATTTAGAAATATTAAAATTATTTTAAATATAATACAATAGATTCTTATTTGTGTAATAGCCTAGAGCAGATGTAAAATCGTAGCAAACACGAGGAATATTTTGAGTCGGGGGGGGGGGGGGCAAAATGTCTGCAATGCATATTCACGGCACAAGATATTATTAAGAAATTGTAGTGATTTATGTCGCATAACGTGTTATGTAGTTGGATGCTTTTGGGTAGACTGACGAACCGGGTTTTTAGTAGAATTTCCGTTTGACTCGCTTTAAAATTAAGCACACGAAAGTCACATTGATGCTAATAAATACTAAATAAATATCGTACGGATGACAGAATCATCGTTGTCGTTGTCGATTCTAGACCTACCACAATTTATACTTGATATTTTTCATTACTTGTTTTCATGAAACTGGATACGATTCAGTATTCACTTACGATTTGATAAGAACGTCAGTGACACCATTGTCGTCCTCCTGGCTGTTCTGTCCTTCAGCCGTAGATGAAGAGACGGGGGAATTAGACTTCGCCGATAGATCCTCGAGATGTTCGAGGAACTCTGCCACGCTAAACTCATGAACCATTTATCACGTTACCGTTACTATTATTTTTTTTTATATTTATCATCAAATTGATAACAATGGTAGCTACTGATGTTCAAGCATATATGGAGCACGACAAACACGACACGAACCCACGACGCTACACAAAGCGGTACAACTTAGTAGCGTTCGACACCCGACGAAAAAAGCGAAACGAAAGTTTCGAACGTAACTAAGGCAACCTAGTTGGCATTTGTGTGATGGGAACATAGCTAAAAAATTAAAGAAATGCATAACACAGCAAAAGTGAGATTACAATACAAATATAATTGCCGCCATTTGTCTTTTAACGTCAGATAACGTATGTTCTCATTGATCCAGTTGTTTACTCACTCTATTCATGTTTATACAGGATTACAAAATAATTTATATTTTCTGTTTGGGCATGACCAATGTATTCGGACGCCTTATATTTTTTATAAAATGATATGTGAACGGCCAATATAATTTGAATTCGATCATCATTATCATCACCATACCAAGGACATTTATGTACACAAGATAAGCCAACTGCTAAAATAGTGCATTTAACTAATTTACGGTTTTACCGATGCGTGGCTCCGGCAACATTTATGAGCTTTCTTGAGAGCACGATGAGGTTCATATAGCTCCGTATCAAATACATGCACACAAAAGCATTCTGCGGCCAGAGCGAATATGCAGTCATTAGGATGCCTCGAAGCGATGGCGTGCGGCCGTACGCAATCGTATTCGAATGTAGGAAATATAATTCTAAAAGCTCATACAGGGTAAGGCAGGTAACGGTCCACGACAAATCATTGGGAAAGGTGATAGGCCCCAGCAAGGCCCCCAGATGTGTTACTTTTTGTTCCTACATGCCTTTATTACAAAAATACATTAGAAATTGCTTCTAATTTACAAGTCGGTTGGAGAAATAAAGATAAACTACATTGACCATGGAAACGATGTAATAACTATTAGTATTGCCCGTGGTTCGAATCATCCACTTTCTGCTTCGCCTGGCGGCTTTCAGTCAACCTTCCGCACATCGTCCCCAAAGTTGGAAAAAATAATGCACCTGATGGATCTGCAGGCTTTTACACGCCTTGCCAGATTCCGGTTGTATAAAACTTTTTTCTATGGGATCAAGTCAAAGTACATAAAAGCAAATGTGATTTGGAGAGTACCTTGCTAATGAGTTGAGCGAGACTGGAAGGTGAGAGTGAATCGTAGGCGCCTGCGAATATGGGGACGGCGATCGACAGATAACTGAGGATGCGGCCAACGTGGTTCGCCGTGTTTGTGCATACTGTCTCGCAGAACGCGGAGAAAAAATATTTGATAAAATTCTGCAAGGTATTAAGAACTCTTGGAAAAATAATAGTTTTTAAATAAGCGATGGATAAAGCGATTGTCAGTGAGGTTCCATGAGTCAGTTGAAGTCACAGAAGACACATATTCTACAATTAATATTTGAAACATCGCAATCCAAAGATTAAAATTTGATAGTCAACCATTATTTGTACGATATAGATGTATATTGCTGGCGTGAGACACACAGGAGAGGAGTGTACAGAACCAGACCCGTGAAACCAGTTGTTAGGGTATCAGACCGGTGATCTGGAAGTCATGGCTTTGGCTCTCCACAGAAGCACTGTTTTACGTGCATTGTCGCCTGTTTTTTGTGAATTATTTTAGCGCCATTACCCTCGCTTTCGCGTCAATATATCTGAAATATCATAATAAAAGGGGAAGATGGTGTAGTTTAATTTGTTTATATAGTAACAACTCTGAAAATGTGCAAGGTATGGGTGTTTTAGACACCTTCTAATATGAAAGAGTGCACGGTTAACTTGTTTTAGACGTTATCTTACATTCTAACAAAGTTACAGAAGTATAACGGCGAAGGCTATAATGGCATCTACCGATAAGTAATACCATTTCATCGTGAAAGTTGTCAAATAATCATATAATGTGTATTGTATACGCTGCTCACGCATGACGGCGAATTTGCGTATGATATGCTCATAGTTGGTGTTGATCATGCGCTGCAAGTACACGTTGTTCATCGCGTGCTCGGCGCTTCCGGCTTCGTAGAAAGCCACGGATTCAGCGTACTGTCGCACTTGCACATGTCTGAATCTGTACATACCATTCCGTACTCAATTAGACACTGTTTCACTAGGAGTTGGTTTACGTTGAGGCGTTTTTTTTTGCGCCATCGCTGGCTGAATTGATTGTTACTAATTTATAAATGCATAGACGGTACGTATATATGAATATTAATGATATACGCCCCTGCCCCATATCGACCATTATGGTCTTAACAAAAGCCCTGAAGTACTCACCTGAAATCACCTTCACGCAAGTTCTTCTTATAAACGTAGTTGACAACAGGGGACATGAGAAACTTGTTGAAGAAAGAAAATACGAGGAAGAAGATGAGACAGCTAACTGGACCAATGTACCCAGTCCTGTGTAAAAGCCACATACCGATACATCGAGAAATTAAAAGCCACATACCGATACATCGAGAAATTAAAAGCCACATACCGATACATCGAGAAATTAAAAGCCACATACCGA
>WURV02219941.1:0-10499 GCA_011762755.2 Epimenia babai
TCTCCAAGTGACTGTTCTCCAAGGGACTGTTCTCTAAGGGACTGTTCTCCAAGGGACTGTTCTCCAAGGGACTGTTCTCCAAGGGACTGTTCTCCAAGTGACTGTTCTCCAAGTGACTGTTCTCTAAGGGACTGTTCTCTAAGGGACTGTTCTCCAAGTGACTGTTCCCCACGGGACTGTTCCCCAAGGGACTGTTCCCCAAGGGACTGTTTCCCAAGGGACTCTTCTCCAAGTGACTGTTCTCCAAGGGACTGTTCTCTAAGGGACTGTTCTCCAAGGGACTGTTCTCCAAGGGACTGTTCCCCAAGGGACTGTTCCCCAAGGGACTGTTCCCCAAGGGACTCTTCTCCAAGTGACTGTTCCCCAAGGGACTGTTCCCCAAGGGACTCTTCTCCAAGTGACTGTTCTCCAAGTGACTGTTCTTCAAGTGACTGTTCTTCAAGTGACTGTTCTCCAAGTGACTGTTCTCCAAGTGACTGTTCTCCAAGGGACTGTTCTCTAAGGGACTGTTCTCTAAGGGACTGTTCTCTAAGGGACCGTACAGTAGCTCAGCTGCTACTAAGTTAAGTACTATATAAAGAATGTATATATGATAATTATCATGAAAGTCACATGTCATAGATCTGCACGACACGATGGCATGTCTGTTTACAATTGACAGGAGTGACAAATTAATAGACGAATGCGGGATACTGTCTGTTCATGTACGGGGTGGGGGGGGGAGTTGTAGTACGGAAATTCCTGTAACAAATATAGATCACGGATGACTGTGCCAGTGTTGGTCATGGAAGTGTCGAGAACTTCAGACTTGCATGCAAGGCTATTTATTCAACATGAAGTATGGTGTGGGTAGAGAAGATGAATGTCGCGGGTATAGCACGCTGACCGTTAGTGCCAGATTTGTCACTTGTATGGTACGTCACTTGTATAGTACGTCATTTATATAGTACGTCACTTGTATAGTACGTCACTTGTATAGTACGTCACTTGTATAGTACGTCATTCTGTTGGACCATCTGACAGATTTCATACGTGATATCTAAATTTTATGCTTCATTTGTTTGATAGACATAATCAGTCATGCGTGACTGTACACCATTTCTGTGATACAAAGACCTCCCGTATTCACTGCTTGGGAATAGTCTACACTATTTTTATTTTTACGATCTACAAACGGTAATTTTCATTGGCCATTTGTGTCACTAATGACATTCAAGAATTTGCGGGCATCGACTTGTTAATCTAAGTTAAATTAATGGGGAGAATGTAGTGTAATCCACACGCTCTCGCAATCATCCCAAGGCTGTAGCGAATTAGTACGTAAGGTCGCACGAATAAATGGATCGTGTACAGGGTCACCAATAAGGACATTTGTGGGATATTGAACATGCAAACTGTAGTGATACAAGGTGTGCGATCACCATAACATCTATATATACATACATATATATATATATATAATAGGGTATTTTGCCGCCATGCCCCTTGCACATAGTGATTTTGTCACAACTTTCTTCGTTGTAACCTTAAAAAGTGCAGCTTTTGTATTCGCCCATACGTCCTCTTGTCCCTCTGTTGTTTCACAGATGTGAAACTGCCTGTTTAAGTGTTTTCTACGACTTATATCTTGTTTTAGACATTAATTATGGCCTTAGTTAACATTTATCACTCAATGCCTGGTACTCTATATCCCAAACTGTATTTCTAAACTCATGTAGGGTATTTGTAAACTCATATAGGGTATTTGTAAACTGGTGTAGGGTATTTTGTTAATTCATGTAGGGTATTTGTAAACTCATATAGGGTATTTGTAAACTCGTGTAGGGTATTTGCAAACTCGTGCAGGGTATTTGTAAACTCATGTAGGGTATTTGTAAACTCATGTCATGTATTTCTAAACTCATGTAGGGTATTTGTAAAGTCATGTAGGGTATTTCTAAACTCATGTAGGGTATTTGTAAACTCATGTAGGGTATTTGTAAAGTCATGTAGGGTATTTGTAAACTCATGTAGGTATTAGACCTCTGCTTCATGTTGGTTCCAACCTGACCGATAGTTTAATCTACGAACCCAAAGTCTATATCGCACATAGGAGCAGCAAATGTACACCAGAATGCGGGAATACCCCAATAGTTCCCTATCACCAAGTTGAAGAGATGGTGAGAGACAATGACGGTCTCGTTATATCGCAGCCAGTTGGCGTCCGAAGTAACCTACGTACAATGGGTATAGGGTGGTTTCTGGATGTTCATTCCAACAGTCACTTGCTAACTTTCATGGTGGCCTAATACGTTGTGGGACACAATATCAATATCTAGGCCGCCAACTTTCAGAGAAATCTGTGCTAATTTACAATCATGTATTGCAGCGAAATAACGCGAAAAGAGTGTGCAAAGACGAAAGCTGTAATTTCTAGTTTGTTGTGTTCATCTTGTTCCTACAAATTTCATCAGCAACAGACGGTCCTTTTGTGTAATGCTACAGATGGATGAGTCACTGGTCAGTTCATTCGCTGTTCGAATCCTAATCTATGTACAGCGTTCGAAAACCTTTAGTCTTTAGCTGTGGTATCATTGATTTTGATGTATTTGTTCACACCCGATTGCCAGACATTTTTCCTACTTGGACAAATTATTGAGAATTCCAATATAGTCTAGGGTAGTTTGTTTTAATTATTACGGTGGCCGAGACATGACAACTATAATGTGTATAAGCTTTAATTTTGATAATGACATCTCATTGCATAAAATGGTCAGGGTACATTATGGAACATTGGATTATTAACCATATCAACAGGCAAGACTTGACTGTCCTGTCCGATATTGTTCACAATATCTAACATTTTAGTCAATTCTGTATCTGTAAATGAGTCGAAAGGATTCGGTGTGCCAACTACTGAACCTTTCGCAGTCCGGTCAGTAATTAGAAATGGAATTTCTGAGATCGTTTCTCTGTTTATAGTCCAGTCATTTCGACCCTGCGAACTGGGCGAAACACCGGTGTCTGTGGCCCACACATGATGGTTTGGAAGCGCTCCTAGAATTGGTGACTGGTCATGTGTTGTGACTACTTGCCCGGTATATGTATGTTGGTTGTTACCATAGTCTGTGAATGAAGTATGTTGCTCCTGCCCACTAGAGACACGCTTTCCCGCCTCAAGACGCGGCCAGTCTGCTGCAGTTTCCGTTGCTCGTACGATAGGAGCGGGCGCCGCTACACTGTTCAGCGACCGCAACTCACCGGGACGAGGCGCATCAGCCGGTGGTGGGGGCAAATAAATATGTCCCGCGGGGACGTATTTGGGTGACAGAGATAACGCGTCATTACGAACGGTTGACTGGATGACAGTCGTTGTGAAGGATGGAGCTGTAGTCTGCTTGTACATGGCAACATCAACGTCTAACGCAAACAAATGAGCTGGGTCAGTGGCTTGCGGCGGCGCGATTTGTTCATAATTAGAGTAGTGACTTTCAGGATACCAATTCGGGGGTGTATCCCATGGCTGTGACTGACCAGAATAAGTGCCACGATGCATTCCGGGAAGCCCGCGATGAGATGAGTTTTCTTGAATACCACTATACGGATTTACCGGAGCGTTTTGGTAGTTACGAGATGAAACGGCTGTATGGCGATTGATATTCGTCGTTTGTTGATTCATGGCGTTTTGTTGTAAACCAAGGGACAGCACTCTAGTTGATGTATTTTGGAATTCTTGTCCGGAGTGACTGACACCGGGGTAGTGTTGTGTAGGTTTAAGGAAACCAGTGTATGGTGGTGTATCATACAACGGTGTGTCCCGAGGCGTTGTTGGTCTGACCAAAGGTTGCAGTGCGGCGAGTGACGATCCCGGGGTTTCGACAGCTTTGTTGATCTTATCCGGGACTGACACGGGCTGCATCTTTTGAGGGCCACGTACGTAGTCCCGATTTGTCCTGGCTTGCGATCTATGTTGGTGATATGAGTATTTATTCATGGGCACTGAATCGCGGTATGTCGGTCTAGAGTATCTGTGTCGTGGTTGTGGATCGACTTGATAACGAGATGGGACCACTTTCTTCGCTGATTCTACAGCAGGATGCGACTGTGTGGTTGGCGGCGTTAAACCGAGTGATAACATTCGACGTTGATAATTCCCTGATTTCGTCGTAGAAGGACGGAATGGTCGGAATGGCTTGGCTCCATCATGATGCCTTTTCCGATGAAAGGTCGTATTATTTGATGGTTTTACGACAGAAGTGGTCATCGTTGTGCGAGGCTTTTGGACTGCTAGTTCTAGAACATGTGTATTAGTGCTCTTATACGATCCTACTCTTGCATTCGGTGTGGTAATTCGGAATGGATCAACGGGTGCAGCTGTGACTGGCCTGACAAGGGGTTTCAGTCCAGACAGTGACACATCCAACGACTGTTGTGCTTTGTTGATTTTATCGGGTTTTTGTGGCGGGGAAATGTTGGGTGAGTAACCGCGACGTTTACCGTATGGCTTGTTTCGTCGATACGGCTGTATCCTGTTGTAGGAACGACTATACATGGGTCTGGTAACGGGTCGTCGATACGATGGGCTTTCGTTACGGTAACCTCGCGGTCTAAAACTTCGAGATAGGTTATTTCGCGATGGTTTGTGTGAATTACGTCCTCGAAATTGACGCGGCATTGTACGGGTTTGAATCTTTGGTATTTTGGGAAGCCTTTCTCGCTGTGGTAATCGTTGCGGTTGAAGATCACGGTTCACGGTTTTAGGAACAGCTTTTTGCTGTGGCACTTGTGGCGGGGGACGATCGGTATGATGTCTCGTGTTTGATGTAGGATAACTTGACCCTTCCCAGCCACTAGGTGGATTTGCGTTTCTTCCTACCTGGGGATTATAGCGTGATTTCGTTGGAAACTGGTTTTTGTTTCGCATACGATTCGGATCACCTTGTTGTGCAGTCGGAACGTATCTTCTGTCAGATGCCATGTGTGCACTGTCTGGGTATGGTCTTCCCTGAGCAGTTGTTCGACGAGTTTCGGATCGAGGTCTGTAGTCATTATGCGTTCGTTTGTATCCAAATGAAGGGTACAGTGTTTGTTGCCGTGAGTTATGCCGGAGTCCGTGTGGTACTTCATCATACCATGGCCTCCTCGATCTGTGCTCGTAAGGACCATAGGTCCGCGTTCGTTTGCGGCTGGATATCCTGACCCACCCACCCAGTGGATTAACTGTCGGCGCCGGTGGAGGCACTGTTATTGTCAAAAAACAAGCTGAATATAGGGACATTTTATCTATATTATTATCATTATTATTATTTTTATTATTATTATTATTTATGGTGGCTTTCTTTAAACATTATGCTAAGTACAATACACTATGTTGATGGCCACTGTGAACACAAAAGTAGATCAATAACATATATACATTATGAACAAGAAAAAAGACAAGTTGGACACGCACTGTAGGTTACGATAGTGCTGTTACTAGTCAGGTAGGAGATTGTCGCAAGTCGAAGTAAAATCAATAAACCTGCGGAGGGCATTTTGAAAGAGTTGAAGAAGTTAAGGGACCTCAATGTGGTAAAGGCTGGTAAAGTGTTAAACTGCAAAAATTGAATGTAACTAAATGAACTTCATGATGGTGTGTCTATGAGATCTTGAATAGGGACATAATAGAAGATATTGTTTATTGAAAGGAATAAACGACTTTGGCGAAGTAGTTAGTCGAATGGTGGGAGGATAAGACTCGTAACCGAGAGGTCGCAGGTTCTAATCCGCCCACCAGTCAACTTTTCTGCTATGATCCTCAGCAAGTCATTTATCCCTGATTGTTGGAGTAAACCTGTCTCCGAAATGGGTAGATGTGCGATATTATCCTTGGCGGGGTGAAATACGAATTTCGAAGGCATTGTGTCTGCGCTGTATAGCTACCAAAAATATTTTATTATAAACCGCATCTGAGAGCCATTATTGGCTGATACTTGCAGTCTATAAATGTACTTTAGCTTTCTACCTTTTTATAAACAACTTGGCTGCTTGCAGTTGGTGGCATAGGTAGAAACGGTGAAGAAACGGTGTAGCTGAGCATAACAAGTAGGTATGAGCTGTCATACAGATGTCGTACATACCTTTATTAGTGGGAACAGATGTCGTACATACCTGTCTTAGTGGGAACAGATGTCGTACATACCTGTCTTAGTGGGAACAGATGTTGCGACTGTCGGTGCGATGGTCGTTACAACAATTGGCTGAGGGGTGGTCGCTCGAGTTGGTCTATTAGCCGATATTACATTCGGTGTTGTCGGTAAGGATTTAGTTACCGGTTGTGTGTATCTTCCTGACTGCATGGCTTTCAGCAAACGTGGTATATTCTTGAGTTTTTCGGGGGAAATCGTCACAAGATCGCCGGTTATGCGTGATGGAGAGCCTGCTATCCGGGTGCGGTTCTGTCTCTGCCGGCTGAACTGTCCGAATTGTTGCCGCTTTTGCACTCTAGTTGGTATCACGCTAGCATCCACTGTAATTACAGATTGTGTGTCAACAACATTAATCGGTGCAGTGGGTGGAGGCATGTTAGACGTTGTTGGTATCTGTTTGTTTGTTTTTGATATTTGTCTTTGTATCGCGGGTACCTGTTTGTTTGTTTTTGATATTTGTCTTTGTATCGCGGGTATCTGTTTGTTTGTTTTTGATATTTGTCTGTATATCACGGGTACCTGTTTGTTTGTTTTTGATATTTGTCTGTATATCACGGGTACCTGTTTGTTTGTTTTTGATATTTGTCTTTGTATCACGGGTACCTGTTTGTTTGTTTTTGATATTTGTCTTTGTATCGCGGGTATCTGTTTGTTTGTTGTTGATATTTGTCTGTATTTCGTGGGTATCTGTTTATGTATCGTGGATGTCTGTTTGTGTATCGTGGATGCCTGTTTGTGTATCGTGGATGTCTGTTTGTTAATCGTCGGTAATTTGGGCGGCCCATGTCTAGATAGCGTTCGCAGTCGTTTCAATTGCGTTTGTAACCGTACTGCAGTGACGGGAGTATTATTTTGCGTTTCCTGCTGAGTTTTCGATGAAATATTTAATTTCCGTCTTAGTAATTTACGTCGAATAACAGTTGGTATAGACGCCGTTGTTCGGAATTGCCTTGACACGAGTATCTGTACAGATGCTTGAGGCGTACTTGGCACTGGTAACTGGACAACTTTCTCTTTTGGAATCTTTACTAATGTTGAGGCATTTACGTCTGGAAATGATCCCATAAATTTCTGCGTTTGGCGATGAAAACCTACTTGGGTTGGTGGGTTCATTTTAATCGTTCGCTGGCCAATATTTGCTTGGGACAGTTTGGCTAATCGTGACAGTTGGTCCTTCAGTCTTTGGGCTTCACGGCTGATTGCGATTAAGTCTTGAATTTTTGGCAAAATATTTGTAGGTGTCGGCATGAAAAGCTGCGATACGGCGGTCGGTGGTAAATGTTGTGGGGCAGTTGGTGGTCTGAAACCGTAATGCCTGATAGATGGTGCCCTCATGGTAGTAGCCGCGCCCTCGTACTCAACTTCGATTGGTTCTACTTCTCCAGCAAATGGTGTGGTTGTCGTGCGTCTGGGAACACGTACAGTGTGAAAATATGGTACGACTAACGACGTCGTTGAGTCTGGAACGATCATCCATGGCGAATTCGGAGTTGGTTGTAACACAGCTGATGGGGGCGAGTAGGTAATGGTTGGCTTTGTAGTGGCCGTTGGAAGCGATTGGACATTGTTGCGTAAAATATTAGGTAACGCTACGTGTATGGAAATATGCGGTTGGATTGTCGCGTTACTTCTTGTATGGTGCGACTTTCTTACAAGTGGTGCCTGAGAGGCTACTAAATGGACACTTGTGGATGGAGTAACCACTGAGGGTTGTTTCTTGCTACTAGAAGATTTAATGTTTGGATTGATTGAGTGGCTAAGATGTTGCGATTGTGTTTGTAGTTGTTGGTGTTGGCGTAGTTGTTCTCGTTGTTGTTGTTGCTGATGTGGTTGTTGTTGCTGCTGATGTGGTTGTTGTTGCTGCTGATGTGGTTGTTGTTGCTGCTGATGTGGTTGTTGTGGATGCTGCTGATGTGGTTGTTGTGGATGCTGCTGTTGCTGCAGTAGTAATTGCTGTTGTGCTTCCTTTTGTTGCTGCTTTTGTTTTAGAAGCAACAGTAGGAGCAATCGTTGTTTTTCTGTCTGACGTTGCTGCTGATGTCTGAGTTTTATAACTCGTTCTTGCTGTCGCTGCTCTTGTTTTCGCTGCTCCAATTGCTGTCGCCTTTTCTCTAATGGACTTTGCTGAGATTGCTCAAATAGCTGTTGTTTTGCTTCATGCTTTGGTTGTCCTTGCCGATGGTGTTGTCGGTAGTGTGGTGGTGCTTGCCGTAGCTTATTCATCGCATGTTGCTTTTGGTTGTTCACAAGCGGCACATTTTCATTTGACATTATCCGTTGTATTTGCTGACCTCGTTTCAGTTGCATCAGTTGAAGCTGCAACTTGTCTTGTTGCGTCTGAATCTGCATCGGGTCTTGTTGACCCAATACTTTACGTCGTTGGTCGCGTTGGATTGATATTTTCGCTCGAGATTCAGGCTTTTTTTGTGGTGGATGCATTAATCTCGTCAGTGGATGTTTAGTTGCTGAAGTTGGGAAAAAGTTTCGTCGTTGATTCAAGTTGGGATTATTTTTGCGTAGAGGTCTAAGATGCGGAGACATTTCAACGATATTTAATGTAATGGTAGATGCAATTGTTGATGCGGCTGAAGGGGTCACAATGGCGGCAGACCGTAACGAAGAACGCCTAACCGCTGCCGAATTTCTGTAAGTCTTCGGAGCGCGTTTAGGTTGTATTACAATTTTATTCATTCTATTGAGAAGTCGACTAACGTCCTGTACTATATCCATTGTGTACGGCACGTTTTTCTCGTGTGAATGGCCTGTTGCATGATCACCCGTGGACTGCGTGGGATCTGGAGAAACACAAGTCCAAACGCTTCATCATAATCGGTAAAAGCTTTGTCCATTATGCATTTCCAGCGTACTTTATCTTTATTATTATGTAGTCTACAATTGTGAAAGATTAGACAGAAACAATGTGACACAAATACCTCTATCATGTCGGAATGGGACGCATAGTTCATGGTCTGAAACACTTTACATTGTTAATATATTTGATATCTGAAATAGATACAAATGTGAATGAAAATCTATTTAGAATAAGGTA
Source organism: Epimenia babai (assembly GCA_011762755.2). Classification (NCBI taxonomy): domain Eukaryota; kingdom Metazoa; phylum Mollusca; class Solenogastres; order Cavibelonia; family Epimeniidae; genus Epimenia; species Epimenia babai. The sequence goes on from WURV02219941.1 coordinate 9,217, forward strand.
AAAACTATACGAGAATGAATGAAATTGTTGAGTTAACACGTGTATGTACTATGTGAATCTAATGTTGATGTAAATAACTTACGCTGTTGCCTGTTGTAGGATCCAAGTGGAATGTTGCGGCCAGCCACGAGGTAAACCCCACACACCAGCCATAGTAATGTCACATACATCATCACCTCATTATATCAGCCAACATACCCGTCCTCCCTGATATGGTCCGCAATGAGCGAGGGACGACGTGTCATGGCAGCAACTGATGACCAATTCAGCGATAAACTCGCCTTAAACACAATCTTTGATGATTTTGTGGTGTTATTGTTATTATTTTTTTACCGTTATTACAGTTTTATTTTGCTACATCACCCACGATACATGCATACCTAATTATTGGAGGTTCTGACACATTACGTGCTGAAATAATCCACAAATAAATAGTGGAACAGCTAGGTCTAGGGCAGTCATGTTTACTAACAGATTCACTCCCTTATATTAGGCTATATTAAGAATTGCATACTGGAAGCACTACTCGCACGAAAGATATCAGGTAATAATACACATTAATTACAGAGGTAATAGAATAATAAAACTATTATACACTATTTCGTTCACTTTAAATACCAATATATCTTTACTTATTTCATTTAGATTACAGATGAACTTACATCAAACGAGAAGTCATAACGTCATCGACAAAGCATGCTTATGTCTCAAGACAATGGGAAACATACAGAAAGTATCGCTACACAATACAAACATCAGTTTATTCCACGACTGAATAAACTCGTGAAAAAATACATTCATTGTATAGAGTAATAAATATAGGGAGTCATTTCGCATGAAACAGGTTTTGAACGCGTTTGTGTGTATACTCAAAACTGTGTGTATAACAGAACTATATATGTCCACAGTTATGTATGTCGCTAATGAGCAACTATTTCTGGCCACGTGTAGTTGTACTGTACTGTATATTATTTCAATTAATACTAGTAAATTATTCATTATGCATGAGTGGTGACAGACTTAACGGATCATTTCGGTGCAGACACATGACGAGGGTGACTACTGGATAGTGTTAAAACACCAATACACTGACATATTACATACCAACACATCAGCATATTACATACCAACACATCAGCATATTACATACCAACACATCAGCATATTACATACCAACACATCGGCATATTACATACCAACACATCAGCATATTACATACCAACACATCGGCATATTACATACCAACACATCGGCATATTACATACCAACACATCGGCATATTA